>JADBJO010008197.1:0-2500 GCA_016801955.1 Conus betulinus | reverse complement strand
AGGAAGAGAGGCCGGCCTCGCAACAGCTGGAGGCGAGACACTGAGGCAGAGCTGAAACAAACAAGGGACCAACTGGACTGGAATGACCAGAACAGCCCAGAACAGAGTGCGATGGCGAAGGGTCGTCGATGGCCTATGCTCGTGCATGCGTGCATGCGCGCGTGCACGCGCCCGTGTGTTTATGTGAGAGAGAGAGAGAGAGAGAGAGAGAGAGAGAGAGAGAGAGAGGAGAGAGAGAGAGTGTGTGTGTGTGTGTGTGTGTGTGTGTGTGTGTGTGTGTGTGTGTGTGTGTGTGTGTGTGTGTGCGCGCGCGCGCGCGCGCGCGCGCGCGGACATAAATACATGAAAGATAGCCTATTAACGACAAAATAATGTTTATAAACTGATAAATCAATTACAACAAATGAATAAGAAGAACTCGATGCAGCCTTTGCTATATCAACCATTTTGGGGCTGTAAAGTATTTCATGTAAAGCCCCTAAGGAAGCAATATCTATCTTCAGAATGTGTATAAAGATGTTAGAACTGGACATTCAAAAAAGAACATGCTGAATAGATAATGGGAGACCACAAGCGCAATCTACATCCTTCGAAAATTTGGTTTTCCACAAGTTTACACGCATTTTATAAATTATACTGGACGATGATCTTTAACATAATAACACTTTCGTTTTTGCAGGAAGCTTTTCATTGTTCACACAATTTTCTAATAAATTTTGTATAAAAAATTAAGTCTTTTCTTACATTTGCATCCCAATTTCGTAAGCTACAAAGAACAGATTTAGAGTCAACACAGATTAGAATGGTGTAAATTGCCACATTAAGATCAGATATCCAAGATAAGGCCATAAGGATTGCATATATTTCAGCGGTGAAAACTGAAAAGTTCTTTCCTAAACAAAATGATTTCTTTACTTTTAAATCGGGAATAACAAATCCAGCTCCTGTATAAGATTCTAAAACTGAACCATCCGTGTAGATTTAAGATGATATGAATATGTGTTTTCAAGATGTTCTTTTGCTTTTATTGATATCAAATTAATATTGTCTTTTTTTTTTTTTTTTTTTTTTTTAGAGTAGTGTAGGGGGCCTGAATAGCTCAGTAGGTAGAGCGCCGGACTCATGATCCTGAGGTTACGGATTCGAATTTTAACATTGGTTCTGACTCCATTCCCCATACAGTCCTTCGAATGAGGCTATAAACCGAGGTTCCGTGTGTGAACGCACGCATAACATCTTGCACACACGTAAAATCCCATCACCAACTTTCGGAAGAGAAGGCCAGTTTGGCCGTTGGTATGGATGACACGTTACGTATAGCATGCACCCTGCGTGAGAGATTGAAAAGAATGGAGGAAGTAAGGAAATTGAGTGAACGATATTGAACGATATTGACTGGATGACACGGGAAAACGACTGAATGAAGCGCCAGCTGGCAGCTCTTCAGTCGGCACTACCCAGGTAGGCAGCCCGTTGTGTAACGAGTGTTGAAATGGCGCCCGGCGGGTAGTGAAATGCCTCTATGGCCGAGGTCACCTTCCTGTGTGTTACTGTTCCCCGGCGCGAAGCTGTATCGGGGCTTTGCTATGCCATCAGACAGCAAAAAGGAGAGAGAGAGAGAGAAGAGAGAGAGAGAGGGGGGGGGGGAGGTGGGGGGGGAGAAAGGGTGGAGAGGGAGGGGGTGACTGAGACAGATAGATTGAGCGACGGACACAGAGAGAGGAGAGAGAGAGACAGAGAGAAGAGAGAGAGGAGAGAGGAGAAAGGGAGGGAGGGTGCCTGACACGAACCGAGACATACATACAGACAGACGGAGAGAAGAGAAGAGAGAGAGAGAGAGACAGACAGGACAGACAGACAGACAGACATGCAGGCAGGCAGACAGACCCAGGCAGGCAGGCATGCGGTCATTCAAACATGCAGACAGGTAGTTAGACAGATAGGATAGGCGGACAAATAGACGACAAAGCTGAGAGACAGACGATAGATAGGCAGACAGAGACAGACAAATAGACAGACCAACCAAGACAGACAACGGCAGAGACAGACAGAAAGGACAGGGAGGACAATGGTACAAAGAGAGAGAGACAGAGAGAGAGAGCGAGAGAGACAGACAGACAGACAGACAGACAGACAGACAGACAGACAGAGACAGACAGACAGGACAGACAGAGGGAGGGCAGGAAAACACAAACAGGCACAAGACAAACAACCGAAAAACAGGGTGAGACAAAGGAAATTAAAGTTATGAGAGAAACAGTGTGGGGAAGGGTGGTGGGGGGGGGGGGGGGGGGGGCGAATGGATAAGCTAGATGGGGGTGGCCTAGAGAGGGGTTGGGTCATTGCCAGTGCCTTAGAACAAAAGTCATACGGACACATGCGGGTACCCTAAATTTAAAAACTCCATACCAAAATGTCGCATGATACGAGTTCCTGTCTCTGAACACTTTGGATTGTAGGATAATCAGGCGTTTTTTTTTTTATTTTTTTATTCACTCAT
>JADBJO010008196.1:87500-95000 GCA_016801955.1 Conus betulinus | reverse complement strand
GCCCTGAGTGACAGCCTGTCTCACAGGAACAATCTGGAATACTCAGTTTAGCGTTTAATATAGCAGGCATTTAGGGTCGCAACTTCACTGTTCCTCAAACCAGCTGTAGGTGAAACTCAAAAGATGGAGAAGGGGTGAACAGAGAGAGTGAATGCTGATTATGCTCTACACTTTCCCCGAGTCTAAGTTTCATGATTCATCCCAGAAAATGTAAACTGAAACCATGTTTTTACATTTCGAATCTGTTCATTGATTGTATGTATGCCATGTAGTCTAGCAGTGTAACTTTGTGCCAATATTTTGCAACATTTATCGAAATGATGAATGTTTGTTCTGTGTAGTAGTTTGCTCGCCACCATGTGGTAAAAGCTATCACCATGTGGTTACAATTTTTTGGTTAACAATCTGACCACTATTCTTTGTGGTCAACCTGACTTTTGGCAGTATGCAATTATATCTGTTAAGATGATAATTGAATGATAAATTTAGATAACAAATACAGTATGCCTGTGCTAGATGAAAACTGCTAAGCTGATTTATAAAATTTTGTGATTGTTGGAATGCTTTGTAGTGTATGACTTTAAGTCTACACCACATGTGTACTTGGGCTAGGTGTATTCCAAGGTAATGTGATTTAATCGATAAGAAACATTGAAGAGTTATTGGACTGAAACTGTTAGCATTGTATTATTGTCTCCTACCCTTTTGTAAGCTTAACCCAGCCTTTAAACAAAAGTGGAGATCGGTAGTTATAGTAGAAACTACACAGTAGAGCAGACATCTGCTGGCTGAGTTCTCACACCTCTTCTGAAAAAAAAGAGGGTAAATATGTCAGCTCGACAAGCCAGCCACTCAGCTACTTAACTACAGACCAGGTTCTCTTTCTCACAGACCTGAGACAATGGTCACGCTACAAACTGTGACTAAACCATACACCATGGCTATGCCAGAAACTGGGGTTATGCCTGACACTGTGGCTAAACCTTAACTCAATTAAGTCTTGTCGGAAGTGGGTTTCCAACACTGTTCACATCGCTTGAAGGCGTGTCAGATGCATACTTCCGACAGAGTTTGGTGATTTTTAACCCATACCACCTTCTATTAAAGGACAATAAATCTCGTTTCAGGGACAGCTTAGGGCCTTTTCTCGCAGTGGCTTCCATTAGACCGTTCTTCGTGTATTCTGTAGTAGTTTTATATGGATTTGAATTGTCCTACTCTCAGTTCTGCGATCACACGATTTTGAACACGATCACATGATTTTGAGTGGATCAAGCATTTTTTGTGTCAAATGTTTGTGCTTTGTGCAGTTGTCATAAATATACTATTCTCTGTAGGTCATACCAAGTGTTCAGAAGTGTAACTGAACTTGTGTGGGAGGATAGAGAACAGGGAGAAATTCATTACAGTGTGCACAAAAATTTTTGTTTTTTTTCTGCAAATGTGTATTATTTTGGATTACTTACATCATGTGAACTGTGTTGATTTCTCACTGAGGGTAAAGCATTTTTGAAATATATATATTTTTTTTTTCTATATATAGTGGTGTATGTGTGATGCTCCTAGGTGGAGTGGTTGATTTTTTTTTTATGATTTTTTTTTAAAATGGCCAAAAATCGTGTGATCTGGGGGACAAACTGGTCCATTTTCGTTGTGACTTGATTGAGTTAATCTGGGGCTGTGATCACTGGGCACGCTCACTGGGCAAGACAGGTGTGAAGACACACCATAGCCCCAACACTACAGCAGCAGGTCTACACAGCAGGATCAGTCACCCGGCCACCGGATAAATCAGCTGTCCTCTCTGACTTAAGCTGAGTTATCATAATCCAAGTGAACTTCAACCCAATTAAGATCAGTTCTTTCAGAACTTTCCCTCACTTTATGATGAAACAGTGAGAACATGTCTGTGATTACCACTTTGGCTGCTTGACTGGGTGTAGCAAGTGAAGTGGATGTGTATAAGAACATACATTGAGAGTAACATTGACATGCCCACTGTATTCCAGTTTAAGCTACTGCACTGAGTATACTGCCTGTAGAACAGACATGCATATACTTACCAGTGTGTAAGCAAGTAAAGTTGGTATGTGAAGTTGCACTTAACTTGTGTCAGTTCTCTGTTGTTCAATCAGCGTTGAATATTTGAACTTCTCTCTCTTGAATTCTGTCTCTCAGAGCTGCAAGTACTTTAAAAGTACAAGCCTAAGGAAACTTGTCTCAGAGCCACTGTTGAGTTGTTTAACAGTACCCAGAATTAATATCAATTTCTTTTGATGGCTGGTACCGGAAAGTTGCTCCTTCCACCACCGGTTAGAGAGAGGGTGGTGGTGAAATAGTAGTATGATTCTCATAGAGAAGATATTCCTAGAGGACCTACTGACCACTCTCAACTCTCGTCACAGTGCGTGCACGAGTGTGTGTGTGTGTGTGTGTGTGTGTGTGTGTGTGTGTGTGTGTGTGTGCGCGCGCGCACTTGCATGTGTATGTGTGCGCGCAAGTGCGTGTGTGTGCGCGCGCGCGCATGTGCGTGTGTGTGTGCGTGTGTGTGTGTGTGTGTGTGTGTGTGTGTGTGTGTGTGTGTGTGTGTTTGCGCACGTGTGTGTGTGTGCGTGTGCAGAAGTGCATGTCGACTGGTGTTAGTGATTTGTGGGTTTGTGTGGGTGATGTCAATTCTGCGAAATGCCCACGCTCAAATTTCGAAGCGTGAGTCTACTTTCCCGTAACCCAACTCCTGATGACGGTATCGGACAATCCTGCAAGCTGGCACTCCTTCAGAACACCCAGCTGTCACCGATTCTGTTTCCTCCTACAATCGAGCGTGGCTCGCAGCGACACCAAGTGACGGTAATGATACGTTTGACCAGGTCGTGACCGTTTGGCAGGGCAAGCGTCACTAACACGTCAAGGCGACTTACAGAGTCTGCTTTGTTGTTGTTGTTGTGTTTGTTTTGTTTTGTTTTGTTTTTAAGTAGACAGTACAGATATCCTTGTGACTGATGGACTCATGTCAGTAAACATAGGTGACCAGAATGATCGTGAACGTGCAAAAATCTTCGATGGGCAGCTTAGTGACTATTAGGTTGCAAATATGCATATGCAAAATGTTTAACAAATACAATCAATTTACAATAACTGATTCGCTATAATACTGAGTGACGATATGAAGCAGTAACAAAACAACAAGAACATAATTGTAGTAATGAAGAAGAAGAAGAAGAAGAAGAAGAAGAAGAAGAAGAAGAAAGAAAGAAGAAAAAGGATGACTGGTAATCATCCTCATCATTGTCATTATCATCATCATCATCATCATCATCACAACAATACAACTACTACTACTAGTACTACCACTACTACCACCGCCCCCACTACCACTGCCACCACCACTAGCATCACTACTACTACAACCACTAATGCCATATATGCAAATACTACTGTAATAACTGTGATATTTGCTGATAACTCTACTGATAAGGAGCATTATAGCCCTATATCCAGCCATCAAAAAAGTTACAGTAAGTCAATATATAATTTGCGTATTTTGAATGCTTTGTCAAGGTACATAGACAGCCTTGTATTTAATGATTTGTTTTCAGATGAAAGGAGCATCGTAAGTTTGAACAAAGATGGCTGACTAAAATATTTAGAAGGAATATACTGTTGCCTTAAGTCGTTGTATAAGGGGCATTGTAAAACAAAAGTGCACTTCACTTTCAGTTAGGTCGATACAAAAAGGACAAGACAGATCATCTTCATTCAAATTTCTTCGAAAACGGAACTTGTGTACCTTTAGTGGAGATACTCCAAGTCTTAATCTAATCAAGCTTATTCTGGCCTTCAAGTGATTTACATGAGTCAGATAAGGAGATAGTGCTAATTCACTCTTAAACGTTCTAAAGAATTGGAAACGTTCACTTTGCAATGTGTCTGTGGACCACTTCTGTTTAAATCCGTTGATAATGGTAGTTTTTAGTGAACAAATAAATGTTTTTATGTTTCCCACTCCTTGATTTTCCCATACTTCGCCAAACCCATGCCTATAAAGGAAAAACATATTGTAGAAGCCCATGTGTTATTGTTATTATAATGATAATGTAGCAACATTTGATAAGCTTTGTATGGTAAACGATGACTTGGCATTTGCAAAATTCTTAACCAGTATTTAATTGTCCTGATCTGAAAATTGACTTGCAATGGGTAACGTCCCAGCTCCCCATAAACCATCAAATTTGGTGTTCTTACGCTAACGTTTAGGAATCTTTTCAATGCAAAGAGATGAATCTTTTCCAAAATATCAACATTGCTCGTTAAACCCCACACCTCAGCACCATAACTAAGTATGGGCTGGATCTGGGCATCAAACAGCTTGAAAAATATAGCTGGCGACTTTTCACCTAGAGAGACATAGAAGCCTGAAAATTTGTATCACTTTGCGTTTAGCCTTGCTAGCCATATCATTAAAACTGTGCGTAAAGGACAACCTTGTAGAAAGAATAATTCCAAGGTATCTGTACATATTCAGCACAGTCATCTTGGAATGCCCATACAACCATTGCTCTCTATCTGATAGATAGCCACCATTTCTAAATACCACTACATTTGATTTACTTAGATTAACAGTTAAACCAAGCTTTATTGCCGTATTGTGTAAAGTATTTAACTGATGTTGAAGCCCCACAACAGAGTCGGAGAATAAAATTATGTCATCTGCAAACATCAGAATAACAAGTTTCTAAGAAATCTGGTAAGAGCTGAAGCCCGTGTTTCCCTTTTCTAATTATTTCTTCTGCTAACTCATTAATGAATATGGAGAACAGAACTGGACTGCAAATTTCCCCTTGCTTTAACCCAATTGGACAGCTAAATGCTTCACCTAATCTGTTGTCATTTCTCACTCTTGCTTTGACTACATTATACATGCTAGTTAAAGCTCGGTACATTTTCCCATCAATTCCTTTTTTCTTCAAATAGACCATAAATTATTACGTATAACCGAGTCAAAAGCTTTCTTAAAGTCAAAAAATGCAACATACAGTTTCTTATGCAATAATAATTGTTTTTGAATGAAAGAGTATAATGTAAATATATGGTCAATTGTACTATATTTTTTTTCCTAAAGCCAGCTTGACAGTCATTAATAACGTTATTATCCTCTATCCACTTGGTTAACCTAGCGTTTAGTATATGGCTGTAAATTTTGCTGCAGATGTTCAATAGGGAAATTCCCCTATAGTTATCTGGTAAATTAGTGTCACCCTTTTTAAAGAGTGGTTGTATTATTGCTTCTGTCCACTGTAAAGGATACTGCCCCGAAGCAAATAAGACATTGAATAAAATAACTAAAAAGGGAGCAATAGTACAGATCGAATTTTTAAATATTTCCCCAATAATTCCGTCCGGCCCTGCTGCTTTTCCATTCTTCAAGGAGCGGACAGCTGCGTACACTTCAGATTCAGTGATTTCGCGTTCAAGAGTCTCTGTGTTGAAGTGATTAAAGCATTCACTCTGCTGGGACTCGTTTTCATTGTTAGCGTTTTCTACATTGTCTATATTTACATCAGACTGAAATACGTCACAAAAATGGTTGTACCAGTCTTCTTCAGAAATAGCATTTGTAGCAGGTTTCTTATACACACAGGACTTAATTTTGTTCCAAAAGGCAGAAGAGTTCTTAATATTTTCATTGAGAGATTCTAAAACTTCTTGCCGATGTTGTTTTCGTTTATATCTAATAACCTTTTGTAATCTCTACGTTTTTGGTTGTAATCTGCCCTTAACCTCTCTTCTTGGTCAACATTTTCAATATTGTCTATGTCTTCGATATCCGTATTTGTACGAACACAATATAACTGTCGCAGATCGTGTCTGAGCTCCTTTCTGTGTTGCCGACATTCTTTGTCAAACCATACATTTGATTTTTCTTTACCAACTACAATAGTTTTCTTCATACATTGACTAGCAGAAAGTAACGCATCATTAAAATGTCAACGGCTTTGTTTACGTCATCGTGGACAACAAGAGTAGCATTTTCCAAGCGGAGCTTGAAATCGTCTGATTCAATATTTTCTCTAAACTCTTCAATTTTACTTCCATCCCAAATTATTTCTCAAATGCGTACGATTTTTCTGGTAAAGTATCACCAGTGGAGCTGCTAAATTGTGACTTCAATATGACCTCTACAGGCATATGTTTTGACTCTATCCTTGGTCTGACATGCAAAGATACACAGTGACTAATTAAACGTTTTGACATTATGGCATAGTCAACAATACTACATCCAGTCGGAGAAATGTATGTAAAGTTGCCAAGATCAATATCGCCTTTAACGGCCCCATTCAAAATGAATAACTCAAAACAATCACAAACATTCAACAAATATATACCAAATCATTTAAAACAGTGTCTTTAGACGTGCGAAAAGACGCTTGATCATCACCCCCCTTCCAAAGCGCAGCGTCGTCCCCTTCATCATCCCTCTCACAAATGTTCTCTCCCCCAGTTCGTGCGTTGAAATCGCCCAAAAGAAAAAGTGGTACATTACCGAACGTTTCCATCAGATCTAGGATACACTGTTCTAAGAGGGCGACGCCATTGGATATTTCCGTGTCCTGATAATACTGAGAGTTCATGGGCGGAATATACGTTCCGATCAAAATTGTAGGAGAATCTGTGTTAAACAATTCTTTAGCCATTTTCATAACTATTATATTGTCATATTCTACGAACACTTGTTCCACATAGGTTGCTAATTCCTTTTGACAAGGAGAGTCAAACCACCCGATAATCTGGCTGTTATACCGTCGGATAGTTTGACACCAGGAATTATGAAAGATTTAAAACTAGGAAATAAATGGTCTGGAAAGTGAGTAGCAAAAGTTTCTACAAGCAAACAAAAATCAAAGCTACTTAAATAAGATCGAAGATCGTTATCAAAAACGTGTGACAGTCCTTCAATGTTGTAAGTCACGAATTTAAGAGATTTCGCGATATGGGCCTGGCCGAATCCCTATGCAGTGTCTGGATTGACAGGTAAGGAGTCTTTATTGGTCACTTCATGGATTGTGGCTTGGCGTTTACTTGCCACACTGGTACACGAGGCACTTCTCGGTCTATTGTCAGGTCCTCGTTGAGATGTGTTTTCGTGCGGATTTGCGCCTACCATTTGTGTTTGTTCTTATCGTTGTTGTCTTTTTTTTGCCTCATCTGGTCATTACACTGATGTTTTTTGTTGGCTTTGCCAGGTCTGTTTGTGTTAGACGTTTGTACTTCACTGTTCCGTTCTGAATTAGGGTGCTGGGGGGTTATTCCAGAATCTTTGTCAGAGTCTTTGTCAGTCTGTAGTTTTGTCTTGCTGGGTAGATTCGTCATTTTTCTGTCTTTGTCGTCAGCTATGTCGGCATTTTGCTCGTTTTGTACGTCAACCACGTCAGTGGCGGCAGCTATGTCAGATTCATGCTCATTAATTAAGTCTGGACACTGTTCGTCAGATGTCTCGACAAT
>JADBJO010008196.1:80000-82500 GCA_016801955.1 Conus betulinus | reverse complement strand
CTGAGTGCATTGGTGTGTGTGTGTGTGTGTGTGTGTGTGTGTGTGTGTGTGTGTGTGTGTGTGTGTGTGTGTGTGTTCCCCTATCACTCCTGTTCCTTTGCACTCCCCTTTCGTCTTTTCCCCGTCCTGTTTGTACCGTTGGATATAATTATTTTTATATTCTGTTATTTTTCACAAAAAAAAAAGTGCATTTTCATACATTTGAAATTATTAATCTCTTCTGAGAGAGAGAGAGAGAGAGAGAGAGAGAGAGAGAGAGAGAGAGACGATATGATGATGATGATGATGATGATAGTAATGATAATGATGATGATGATAGTAATGATCATCATCATCATCACCATCATCATCATCATCATCATCATCATCATCATCATACTTGATGAAGATGCAGTAATAATATATCGTCACTGTGTGTGAATCTACACAGTCAGCTTTCATTCACGTAATGAATACGTCTCTGAGAGTGTTGCCCAAACTGCCTGATCAACACTGCAGGTGTCTGTACTCCCTCGGGCCTGGTTGACGCCGGAATATAATTATCGTGAAACGTGACACAGAGTACAGCTCTGTCACACGATCTTAGATCGGAATGGAACTCCATAGCATCGTCTCCACCAGCTTCTCCCTTATCCAGTCAACATTACAAGAAAAAGAAAAGGATCAAAGGCTGTCAGGCCCTTCAGGCCCTGCTCTCGTAAAGACCCCCTAGTTTTGATAACACGTTGATGTCTACGCTCTTGGTTTGGTTCTATGGGGGGTCAACAGTATCAGTAAGTCCATGGGGGCTGTCGTTTGGACAGACAAACGGCGCCTTCCGGAAAGAAGAAGAAGAGCTCACTCATACTGGTTTTGAGACTAATCAATTATCGTCTTCAGAAAGGGGGGCGGGGGGGGGGGGGCGGGGGTGGGGGGCGGCTGAGTGTGTGTGTGTGTGTGTGTGTGTGTGTGTGTGGGGGGGGGTTATAAGAGGTTTCCTGTGTAATTGGATCGTAGCTGGCACCACTGAACACCACCGAAGTGACTCGGCATCGATGCAGTGTCTCCTCTGGTGGGCTGCCTCACAGCGACTTCAAACTGGCCGCACCTTCCTTGTGTATTGCCGGTGTCGGGGCTGTTGCAAGACGGATCAGACTGTGACTGTGCACGGATCCGTGTATCGGAAGGCGGATCCGTGGGGGGGGGGGGGGGGGGGGGGGGGGGGGGGGGGGGGGGGGGGAGGGGCGTTAGAGGGGGGGGGGGGGGGGGGGGGGTAGGGGGGTAGTAAAGCAGCAGCGTGGATGAAACAGTGCCACTGGGTTGGCACAGATCAGACCCCCCCCCCCCCCCAAAAAAAAAAAAAAAAAAAAAAAAAAAAAAAGTATACGATACATCACTCGACACTCCTATTTGCATCAGACTAGTAAGTTGAGAACAGTCAAGTTTGAAAACTTTTTTTTTCTTTTTCCCGAGGAATCCTCCCCCCTTCCCCCCCCCCCTCCCCCTCATTCCCTCATTCCCCCTACCCTCCTTCCCGCCTCCCCTCCCTCCCCTCCTTTCTCCTCGTCCTTCTTTTCTCTCCCACCCTGCATTTCAGTAGTTTTTTGTTCGTTTGTGTGTTTGTTTGCTTGCTTGTTTGTTTGTTTGTTTGTTTCTGAGTTGGAGCCCTCATTCATCGACCATTATGAGTGCTGAAAGTAAGACTGTGAGTTTAAACGTGGTGAATGGAGGTTTCAAAACGGAGTGACTGAGGGCGGAAAATGAAGCAACTGATCATTTCCATTCATTTCCTGCCCAAACCAGGATTATCATACTATTATCCTAATACCAACACTATTTCACTTCCCACAGTTTGTCTCATTAGGATCATAATTCACCCACAATACCGTTTACATGTTTTTCTCTCTCTCGCCCCCCCCCCCCCCTCTCTCTCTTTTCTTTGCGTGTGTGTGGTGTGTGTGTGTGTGTGTGTGTGTGTGTGTGTGTGTGTGTGTGTTCAATTTATCTATTTATTTATTCACTTTCTTCTTTTTTGTTATTTCTTTATTATTATTCATTTTTTCTTTTCTTTTCTTTTTTTTTTGCCCCACTAAGCACTAACATCAATCCACCGTAGTCACTGCCGTGACTAATATATCATACCATCCTTCAAAACAAGCTACAAACCCCATTGCTTCCCCTCCCCCCCCCCCCCCCACCCCCTCACTGTTTTCTCCCCTTCCATGATCCCCTCCTGGATGGCCTCGTTTCCGTCCGGCGGCCATCTTGACCGTTCATGGGGACTGGGAGGATAAGTGGTTTCTCGTTGTTCGTTTTCACTGTCCTGAATGTTGTTTATTTCTGCCTGAAGAAGACCCAAGAGGTCGGAATGCATTGTGTCTTGTCCTGTACTTTGTTTGTCTATGTCCTTGGCGGTAAACAAGTGTTTTTAAACAAACACAGCGTGTAAAGAAGAGGCGGTGGATCACCTGTGACACAAGCATGTGCGCGGGTGTGTATGTCTGTGAGCAAGCGGGAAAGT
>JADBJO010008196.1:72500-75000 GCA_016801955.1 Conus betulinus | reverse complement strand
CAAGCCGTAGGCTCAAAGATTTCCCGTCTGCATTTAATGTTCTTTACATAACGATCTTCATGTTTCAGCAGCATATTTCCTTACAGAGCATTATCTCCGTTTGGACAGCATCAGTGTTATACATTTCCATTGGATGCCACGGCAGCTGCGACAAAATCAGCAATGTCTCACTGATGAGTCCGACGCAGCAGACGAGCAGGCAACACGAAGAGCTCTATTTTCAAGATGCCCTATTTTGTTTTCTAATCTAACTCCCTCATTTATTATTCCCATTTTATTTCTCACAAACTCTTGTCTCCCCCCCCCCCCCCCCCCCCCCCCCCCCCCCCCCCCACCCCCACCCCCCACCAATTCTTTTTTTTTTTTTTTTTTTCGTAAATCTTTGCCAAGTCAGCGTTGTAATGATGGAGAAATTGCCACCCGTACTTGTTTCCACCCACTACCTAATTGAGTCGTTTCCCAGCTGATGAGAGCTGCTTGCTTTATCCGGTCAGCAACCTGGGTGACCTCGCCAGTCTAAATTCTTTCTGTTGTCTGTTCCTTTGTGGAGAAGCTCGTTGAGAAGCCATACAGTATACTTCTCAATGACCCAATACATC
Organism: Conus betulinus; assembly: GCA_016801955.1. Classification (NCBI taxonomy): domain Eukaryota; kingdom Metazoa; phylum Mollusca; class Gastropoda; order Neogastropoda; family Conidae; genus Conus; species Conus betulinus. The sequence goes on along the minus strand of JADBJO010008196.1, from coordinate 74,401 downwards.
TAGAGGGCCAGTGCAATTTGCCCGATATTGTCTGTGTTCGCAGTGAAAGTGATCAGGATAGAAAGCAGCCATGACCCGTACTGATTTTGCAGACCTTGGAAACAGGAACTAAATCCACCCGCTCACCCGCCGACTCCCACCTAAAGCCTTGATGGACGGCACAGCAGTCTTTTTCTATAGAGGGAGATGACACTGGAAATGCCGAAGGTGTCAGATGAAGTTGTTTTGTTTTCTGGTCTGTTTCCTTTTAGTCGTCCAAGATGAGTTTTTAAACCAAAGATATCACAGAGCGTCCTGCTTGCAGAAAGGAACGGCTGGGACAAAATACGAAACAAACTGTTGGCTTCGTTGTAGCCAACCTAGCTTTATCAACAGTGACAGAAGAACCAGTCAAGAGTCTTGGAAGGTAGAAGGATGACTCTGTGAAGGACGAAGAGTGGAAACGATTCCAAGTAAATTATAAAGGAAAGTCTGCAGGTGCTTTTTTTTTTCTTTACAGCAATATGGTCTTCCTGGCAAACACCAAGTCCGGCGCTTGCAGATTAAGCAGAACGTAAAGCTTCTGATGCCTCTAGTGATATACAGTCTCAGCACTAGCACAATGAAGGCTGAAATTACCCGATACTGGAAGAAATGGCCGTGCTGGTATCACTGGCACTGCGCTGTACTGCCGCCAAGTATAGCTGATAGTATACCCTCAGAATTTATCCTCGAGGAAACAGCCGCCGTAGCGAAGTGGTAAGCGTCGCTTATACCCGGCTGGGAGGTTACTGGTTTGATTCCCAACAGCGCCAAATGAAATTTTCCTGCCCCGACCGGCTCCTACCCAGAGTTGAGTTTGCTACGGGCTCAGTTGGGAAGGAAGACTGGGACCACCAGTCGAGTTTCATCCACTTAATGGATGCGTCTCTGAGAGTGTTGCTCATATTCTCTGAACAACACGGCAGGTGCCTGCATCCCTCGGGTCTCTTTGACGCCGGGTATATCATGAACGGAAGCGTAAAGTACATCGCTGTCATACAGTCTCAGACCGGAGTGGAAATCCAAAGGACCATCTTCATCATCCTCATTCTCATCGATCAACATTAAAAAAAAAAAAAAGAGTCCTTTCAAGCCCTGTTCTCATGGTGACCTCAGTTTCGATGTCCTCTCCACGTCTATGGCTTTGGTTTGATTCCGTCGGGGTCACCAGTATCGGCGGGTCCATGGGGACTGTTGTTGGACGGACGTGGTGGGCGCCCTCCGAGAGGGCGAGCTCACTCACGCCGGCTCCACGACTAAGCAATTATTGTCGTCAGTAGGGGGTTTAATAGATGGTTTCCTGCGTATGTTGGATTAGAACAAACACTGCATGACTAAACACAACCGGAGTGACTCGGCAGCAGTGCAGTGTCTCCTCCGATGAGTTGCCTCTTGCCGACTTGACACTGACTTCTCCCTGTGGATTGTTGGTGCAGAGGCAGAGGCCGCGGCTGGCCGTTCCGGGCTGTGGCTGAGGATGGCGAGGTCGGAATGAGCGGCGTGGGCACAATGCCACTGAGGCGACACAGAAGATGGGACAATTAAAAAAAAAAGAAGAATATTAACCTCGAGGGGTATAAAGAAAGCGAGAAAAAGCAATGTTTATTTGCCGACCATACTTGAGCACTCCGGAGACAAGGCTGTCAGATCAGTCCAACCTTAGCTGAAGACTGGCAGAAAAATAAAAATTGGAAAGTTCGGGAGGTAGTGGATATAACAGGAGAAACACAAACCACCAGGCAGGCATGGATAACAGAAGTGGATTGGTGACCAACGGCAGGAAGGGAAAACAAACCAAAAAAAAAATGTAATGCATGAATTCCAGTGAGAAGAACATGCCAGGCAAATCCAGAAAGGAATCCTGAAAGGACAACAGATTC
>JADBJO010008196.1:57500-60000 GCA_016801955.1 Conus betulinus | reverse complement strand
TGTCGTGGGGATCTTTCAGTTCAACATGTGATTTTTGATTGTGAACTAACGAAACCCTTTTGAAATGGTGTTATACCAAGTGCTGATCATGGGCATATTAATGTGTTTGACTTTTTAGATTCGTTGCCAGCTGTTTCTCTTGTTAAATTAACGAGACACCTTTTGGAAAGTCCATTAAGGAACAATTTATAATCATAATCGTAAGTTAGATTACTTTAGTTATTTTTCTCTAATTTTTCATAGTTACCGTCCTATAATTCATCTATCCTTTATTTTTGTTCTATGTAGCCACATCGTCCTCTTCTCTCTCTTTTATGATAATAGTCTAAAATTGTAAACACTATGTTATTTAGACGTCTGCAATCACTTATATGTGTGACGAGACGTAAAACAGAATTCCTTCCTTCGCGCGTTTTATGCGTGCGTTGTAAGTATGTGTGCGCGTGTGCATGTGCATGAGCATTTATATAAGCGTGTGTGTGTGTGTGTGTGTGTGTGTGTGTGTGTGTGTGTGTGTGCATTCATGCGTGTGTGTGTGTGTGTGTGTGTGTGTGTGTGTGTGTGTGTGTGTGTGTGTGTGTATGTATGTGTGTGTGTGTGTGTGTGTGTGTGTGTGTGTGTGTGTGTGTGTGTGTGTGTGTGAGCATTCATGCGTTTACTTATTTGTAAATTTGCATGTGTGTAGAAATGTCTGATTATAAACTGATGCGCTAGCATATTCGTGTATACAAGAGATATGTATCTGTGTGGAATGTCAGCGCACGTGTGTGTGTGTGTGTGTGTGTGTGTGTGTGTGCGTGTGTGTGTGTGTGTGCGTGTGCGCACGCACATGTGTGTGTATGTGTGGACATGCGTGCGTACGTGCATGTGTGTGTGTGTGTTGTTCGTATTAGTACTAGTGTGTGTGTGCGCGCGCGTGTGCGTATGTGTGTGTGTGTGTGTGTGTGTGTGTGTGTGTGTGTGTGTGTGTGCACGCGTGCTTGCGTGCGCGCGCGTGCTAGATGGACGTCATACATTACTTCCCTTCCATCTTCATTTCCTTCCCGGTCTGTCGTTTCGCTACCGGTGTATTTTTTCTCGCCTTGAATTTCCTGCTAATTTCATTTCCCCGTTCCGTTTGCCAGCAGGTTGTTTTTGAAAACAGTGAGGGTGGATAATAAAATAGTGGGCTAGGAACTCTGGGCTGTGGGGAGGGAGAGGTGGAGGGGGAGGACGTGAGGAGGGAGGAGGGGAAGTTAGGAGGGTGCAGCGAAAACTTTTTTTTTTTTTTTTTTTCTAAAACCGCACTCAACTCCTTGTCCATACGTCTATGTCAGAGTGAAGAAAGTTTTGTCTTAGAGTTGTCGTTCCTGGTGCTGGTCATGTGAGCGAGAAAGGCGTCTGGGACCAAGATGTGGTTGTTGTTGATGTGTGGACCTGGTTTAGGGTACGGGGTTTAAACCTGGGTGTTGAACCAGCCGCGTGTGTGCGCGCGTGCTGCGTGTGCTGCGGTGGCGTGTGTATGCGCGCGCGCGCGCGTGTAACTTCAACGAGGTGACAGCCCTGACATGGCCCTTTGCGGTCGGCTGGGCTATAAGCAACATTATCGAATATGAAAAGATAGATATATATAGATATATATATATATATAGAGAGAGAGAAAAAAACAAATATATATATATATACACACACACGCGCGCGCGCGCGCGCGCGCGCATATATATATATATATATATATATCTGAACAATTAAGTAGTGGGGGGAAAACAAGTGTAAGTAAACAATTCTTCAGACATCATAGTATGGACTTAGCACAGATTTGAAATTTAAAAACAAAAGCAGGGTTGCAGATGAAGAAAATGGGAAAATATATTATAAATATGAAAACACTTCACTAGCTGCATTAGGGAACCATCGTAATTCCTCTCAAAGGCAGATGTATTATGTATTGCCTACTCCTAAGCCATCGTAATTCCTCTCAAAGGCAGATGTATTATGTATTGCCTACTCCTAGGCCATTCGTCTGCTGGATCGGACTCATTAGGGAGACATGGCTGATCGTGTCAGTGCTCTTGACGTCATATAGAGACACACCACAGTCCGTGATTCTGTGGTGTTCTCACCATCAAGGGTTCGGAAAAAGAGTCCACTAGTACCCTCAAAGCAGCCAGCAAAGGGTAGTAAATGAAACAAAAAGAAAGTGTGGAGAGGGAAAAAGTTGCTGAAAATAAAGACATTATGCAAACAGTATAAAATGTAGGGGACAATCTTTGAGCCTATGCGGGAGGATCCTTAAGGATGCAAGGGAGATCAAAAGATATGGAACAGTCTGAGTGGTCAGCTCTGCTGTTCAATAACGCAAGTATTATCAGTGGCTACGAATTGTGCGGAACAACCTTTACTTTGATCTCTTAAAGAGATGCAATCGCCCACTGGTTGACCAAACAACATAATGCTAAACAATTTAGTAGTGTGGGGAGGGGGGGGGGGGACAAGCACAGGTTAACAATTCTTTAGTCAA
>JADBJO010008196.1:12500-52500 GCA_016801955.1 Conus betulinus | reverse complement strand
GTCCAAGTATTTTTCCTGATCTCTCGCCGCTTTCTTCGAGGCCAGCGAATGGGTGATTGGCCACTGACTCTGAGTGCCTATGAAGACCTGTGTCATGGTTCTTTGCTTTAGGGACATGCAAACTATGCCTGCTGAATGCCTGTCTTCTTGAAAGAGACATGGCCTGTCTGCCAGAGACCCACCCAAGTGTCCATGAAGCCTTCATGGAAGGAAAGTTTGTTGTGCAACGCAGTGAAAAGAAGTTCTCTCTGATGGCACTTGACCAGATCCAGGAGCACAGCATCAAGTTCCTCAAAGAGGACAGCGGAGCAAAAGGACTCTATGGACAGCCAGGGGAAAAGGAGATCATTGAGCTTTCAAAATCTGAGGTGCTGAGGGTCATTGATGAATTTGAGAACGCCAGTCTCTCTGCTTCAAACAAGGATAGCAGCTTGGAACATCATCCAGAGTCTTTGCTGCTGAGCAGAACAAATTTTTGAAAGATCTCAAGCTCTACTCTATCCTGTCAAAGAGGGAACTGTTGTCAACCCATTCAAAGAAACAGGCCCAGAGCTTGTCACACTGGACACTGGTGAAGTCATGGACCCGATGATTGCCAACAACTTGAAGGAAGCTCCGAACATAGGCAAGGCCATGTTTGCAGTGTTTGTGCAGGACAGAATTGAAACCTGTTCCAAACCCTTGTCTGATGTTATCCCAAGGGCCAGTTTGTACACCTTCAGCAATCGGCCACTCTGGACTTGAACAAGGGAGCTGACAAGTTGGGATCAGCAAAAGCAAATGCAGCATTCATCACAAGGTTGTTTCTGTCCCTCCAAGGACGACCAGATGGGGATATAGATGACTTTTTCAGGCATGAGAATCAGCGTGAGCCTCCTTCCTTGAGTGACAGGGGAAACAGATGACAGCCAAACCAGCTCTTCTCGGCGTTCTTCCTGGTGTGCCTGATCCTGGACGTTCCCCTGCAGCCAAAGAAAAGCTCTGTGGTTGTGCTGGATATGTCAGCCATCATTCACATCGTCAAGCCCCAGCGTGCTGTGTTTGGAAAACTATACACACATGCAGTTGCTACCCTTCTTATAAAGCCAGATGACCAACACGGCCACCAGATTAGATGCTGTCTGGGACACATATCAGGATGCAAGTATCAAATCACAAACTCGTGCTAAACGGGGTGAATGTGAAGGGAACGAACAAGAGTCTCTGCAAAGATACCCATTCCAAAGGGAGCTGACTGGCAGAAATTTCTAAAGAGTCTGAAAACAAGAATGAACTGTTTCAGTTCCCCAGCGAACAACTGGTGCAAAGGACCACTGACACAAAATATCATCTCTTCACCACGAAAGATGACCTGTACTCAGTAACAGACCAACTGATGTATCGGCCTTGTCTCCTAGCTCTCATGAAGAAGCTGACACCCGAATGATGCTGCACCTGCACCACGCTGCTGAGCAAGGACACACTAGGGCCTACCTCAGGACAGTGGACACTGATGTGGTGGTTCTTGCCATCTATCATTTCCATGAACTGAACTTGTCAGAGCAGTGGATCGGATGTGGGTCTGGAAAAACATTCAGAGACATTCCCATTCATCACATCTCTCAACAGCTTGGACCTCAGCGCTCTGAGGCTCTCCTCTTTCTTCCATTCATTCACGGGGTGTGATGTAACATCGGCAATGTTTGGGATTGGGAAAAAAGACAGCATGGAATGCGTGGGCTGCTCTTCCTGAGGTCACTGACACCTCATCACTGTCACCCAGGATCCAGCCAGCTTCACGCTTGACTCGCTGCACATGCAGCGTCTGGAGCATCTGACTGTGCTGATGCACAGCAAAAACTGCCGATCCACTTCTGTCAATGAAGCCAGAAAGCTGTTGTCCAGCATTGGCCTCAAACCTCTTGAGTCCGTCCCACCAGCTCAGCATGCCTTGTTCCAGCATGTGAGGCGAGCCCGACTCGTTGCGGCTTTCATCTGGAAAGAGTCTCTCTCCAAACTTCCCAACGTTCCAAGCCCGAGTGAATTGGGATGGCAGTGGAAGGACAGAACCAAGGCATGGGTACCACACTGGACTGATCTGCCAGACGCCAGCAAAGGATGCTCATTGTTGCTCCACTGTGGCTGCTTGGTTGCTTGCAAAGGAAACTGCAAGTGTCACCGAGCTGCACTTCGCTGTAGCCCATTGTGCAAGTGTGAAGGGGGGGGGGGGGGTGCACAAGCAGTGCCAGTCACTAGATTTCAGAACTAGCAACCACATCCAGAACATTCAAAGTCATTTGAACACCATGCTGCATTTCTGACTCGGACTCACTGGACTTTTTGATAACCTGCTCAACCAGGAGTTCAAGAACGTGAAAAATTACATCTCGAACAAGGAATGTAAACATTGGTAAAGAACCTAAGGTCACATTTATCCTGGTAAAACGGTCTGGAATGTTTCTAAAATTTTCATTTGATCTACTGGAATGTTCAAGAATATTTGTAGAATGTTCTAGTATATCAAATGAATACTCTAGAAACACTCCAGTCGGTTTCACCATGGTTGAAATCGATAAAGTGCAAAAGTTGTTATTTTTTCTTACTGATTTGACCTTGAAAATGACCTTTGACCCTGGCAATACCTGTAGAAAATACCAAAGTGACTTCAGAAGTAGGTTGCTTGCACCATAAAACGTATAATAAGTGACAGTTGACAATGCTGTGATGGTAATGGGGGGCTGTGTGATTGGCAATGTTTCTGTCAGTAGCCATATTGGATTTTGCGCCAACAGGGTGAAACAGGTCAAGTTCAGTTTGTTTGCGGTGGTTTTTGAAAACCTTATACCTATACCTAACACCATGCCAAATTTTTAAAAAAACTTTTCACCAAGTGCACGATGGTCCCAGTTTTGAGGAAATTCCTTCCCCCACTAAGAGTGCTCACCCGTTTGGTGATCCTGGGGTTGCGAATTCGAATCTCAGCCAGACCGTTTAGATGCAGAGGGATTTTTTTCCCTCGGAGTTAACATCAGTTTTGACTCCATTTCCCAAAGACTCCTTCGAATGAGACTTCAACAGAGGTTCCGTGTGTCAATGCAGGCAGGGCATCCCATCACCAACTTTCAGAAGATAAGGCCAGTTTGGCCCGTTGGTATAGATGACACATTACACAGAGCATGCACCCTGCGTAAGCAGTTGAAAGAATGAGGAAATAAGGAAATTGAGTGAATGGTATTGACTGGATGATACGGGAAATACACGAAAGAAGTGCCTGCAGGCAGCTCTTCAGTCGGCACAACCCAGGTAGACAGCCCGTCGTGCTCACGAGAGAGTAGATTGTGAGCACCTAGAACCTTTGGCAAGGCACTTTAAAAATGCTTTGTTATGATGATGATGATGATGATGATTATAAAAAGAACAAGAAAAAGATACACCCGTAGGATGCGGATGGGACCCAGAGTAGTACTCTCCTCAACTGTCGAGCAAAGCAGCTGGAGGCAGTCCTGAGCCACCCTCGGAAGCCTGCGCTGTGTTCACGTATGGGTCAGCATAGGATTCTATTCACAAAAACTCAGTTTTGGATGTGAGAGCTGAGGAACTAGAACTGTGTCATTGAAAACATGTTTCATGCTAAACACATGGATAACGGGGGATTCGATCTGATTCTACAGTTGATGATGAAGAAATATGGGGTTGAATAGTTTCATGATAATATGCCCGGTTTTTTATTTTTATTTCAATGCAATCAGATGTATATAAAACAGTTTACTTCACTAGTCAGCGCAGCACACATTACATGATGTACATTAAGTTCTTTTTATTTACCTTTCAGCTGCTGAGCAGTCTGTTCCAAAATGTGATGATAAGAAAAAAATGATAAATACGTCGGTGACATATGGTGGATGGAAAAAAGTCAGATAGATGTACGGTCTATGAGACAGACTCACAAACAAATGACCAGCAATAGGAGCGAGACCAGTCTTTTAAATATGAAACAAGCAAAAACAAACTGTAATTAAACAATAGCTCAAGCTAAACAGAACTATTGGAATAAATTTCGTAAAAGCGAAATACCGGAGTCAAAGGATTAGTACAAAGTCTGGAAAAGAGTAAAAGAAATGAACAATGGTACATAAAACTCAAGCTTACCCAGTGATATTAGGAAAAGACTTTCCAAGTACATTAGAATATTTTTTTTCTGAAAAGTCCTTCCTTGAAATTTTTTTTCAGCTGAAGCTAAGCACTTAGGCTTGACAATAAAAATACCGACAATATATTGGATATGCTTTTACATGATGCTCATTTTTTCTGAACGCTCCCATTCAATATTCAGAACTAGTAGAGGCTTCAGAGTCCATTTTGTCACAGAATTCGACAGACGGCCTAGACGGCATCTCTTATCAACTCCTTTTTCTCTTGCCTCCTTCTTGGAAATTGTTACTACATTTTTTGTTCCATAAATGTTGGAATAAAGGCATTATTGTTGATACATAGAAAACTTCGGTAGTGAGGCCAGTTCTGCAAGAAGGCAAGACAAAACATAGATAAGCAGCTATAGATCTATAACTTTGACTTCTCACGTCGGCAAATTATTAGGAAAAAAAATGCACAGACGTTTGTCACATTACTGTGAGAAAAATGACAAACTCCATATCAACAAGCAAGTTTTAGAAAAGGTCGATGCAAAGCAGGTCACTTATCAAAACTGACTATCAGAATTAAGAAAAATAATTCTCCCGAAGAAACAGAACGCTTGCTACATTTTTTTTTCATGTTAGGAAGGCATACGACAGAGAGTGGCATGATAGATTGGTCTACAGACTAAGGCACATTGGAATAACTGGCAAGTTGTCCTTTCACGTGAAAAACCGTTTTATTAATTAGGTCAGTGTGTACAAGAATAGGTAAAACACATTCTTCATCCAGAAATATTGAATGGGAATTCGTCAGGGATCAGTCGTCGCACCCCTTCTTTTCTGTATTCTTATTGGTGTCCTTCCTAACGTGTTATCACACGATATGAATGTGGTACAGTATGCAGATGACACAGCAATTTGGATTAACACTAGTTTAAAGAAACGCTCAAATAAGAGGGCAATAACCCACGTGCAAAATCCGTATTAAAGTGAACAAGATAAGTTGTTTACGTATATAAAAGAAAACAAACTAGAATGTTTAGGTGAAAAAAAACCTGTTTAATGTTGTTTAACAATGGTCGTAATCCTGAGTTACCTCCTCCGTTTTTTTTTTCCAGGGGAAGCCTACCAAAACATGAGCAAAAAGTAAAGTTTTTAGGAGTACATTTAACGCCAAAGCTTAGGTGGAAGGTACACATAGATTATATGCTGCAAAACGCGAGAGAAAAAAAAAAGATTTAAATATGCTTAAAATTATCAGCAGTCAACTTTGGGGTCAAGGTACAAACACCCGTTTGGTCTTAACTTTCCTTCGGGGGTCAAGGTGGATGTAAGGTCAGGAAGTTTATTTCTCTGCGCCTCATTTTCTAAAGTCTTAAGTGTTTTCTTTCAAGTCGAAATTTTCATTGCCTCGGATAAAGATTTTCCGAAAAGAGCAATATCTATTTCGTACCTTCAACCCATCCAAAATCATGCTCGCAGTGTTCTGTCAGCCTGTAATATTGATATAACTTCAGTATCAGATAATCTGTCTGTTCCTCAAATTCCTTCATGGGAACATTTGATTAGAAAATTTTTATTTGAATATATGGATATTCACACTTGAATGAAATAATATATATTAGCTGTTGAATCTCGAGAACATTTGCAAAGAAGATATCGCAATCATCTAAAAAATTCATACAGGTATATAGCACAGATGGAACCCAGAATTCTCACCTGATGTTAGGTGCATGTGTCAGGGAACATTTTCTGTTCATCATATGCTACTAGACTGCCCGATTTCAACAGGGCGATACAAATTAAAAGATATGAATACTGCATACTTTGACGGCATTGACCTTATTTTATATGACACATGTAATACGGACATTGCACACGTCACTGCCTAGTCAGAGTTGGGCAGACTGTTGCGATTTTTTCCCAGCATTTTCAGAAGTATTCTTAGAGGAGTATCTGGATTCTAACATGAGAAGGGATAGAGGTGAGAGAAAATGACCAGAGACAGTAGGTCTGAGATGGTTTTCAGTAGTTTCTGTTACCTTCCATTATCGTCTAATATCATCGATGATGAACAGATGTTGAAATAACCACTGAACTGAATGAACTGAGCTGAACTGATCTGAACTGATGCACCTTTCCTTTGTTCTCCAGAGTTTTTATGTTTGTTTTCCCAAAGATGTATCAGAAGTTTGAAAACAAACAAACAAACAAAACAGGAGCGATTTCATGATCGTATGCCTCCAAGTTATGTTTTTGATATCATGTTAATAGAGACGTACCACATACTAAATAATGCATGAACTTGAGAGAGCATATCTTTATGCAATCTTTATGCAAAACAGACTAAATCCGACTGCTTACCGCATTTCAAATCTTTTATATTCTTCCTCTCCTTTCTCTCCAAACTTACTTTTCACTACGACATCTGGATGTTACTCGTGCACTCAGGGCCTAATGCAAGACTATCATGTATTTTTCTATTTTTAAAAAAAAATCAAATGGTTGGGGCAGTATTATGTGAGGTACGTCTAGAGAGTAAATACCCAATAACTGGGCAGGCTCAAGGCTTTAAATAAAACTCAGTTAAAAGTAAGCTGCCCTGTAACACACACAAACTCTCACATCTCTCTCTCTCTCTCTCTCTCTCTCTCTCTCTCTCTCTCTCTCTCTCCTGTTCATTGATGTATGAAGGTACCAGGACATTACACTGCCATCGTGGCGCGTGCACATTCACAAAAACTCCTCCCCTTCCCCTCCCCCCCCCCCCCGCCACCCACCCACCCTTCCCCTTTTCCCTTTAAACCAGGCCTGTGGATAGTAAACGTCATATCCATACGTGACAAACGTTTTGGTGATATTCTTGTTTCTGACCCTCCATTCCAGTTTCAGCTTGAACATGGAAGTGCAATACGACTAATCACAAAACAACACAGCCTACCCTACCCAACGGAAATGCAGCACACAGCGGTCCCCAACCCAACAACATAACGCAACAGCACACATCCTAGCGCTAAAGAGCAGAGTACAGAACAGCACGGCACAGCACAGCACAGCGCGGCACGGCACAGCACAGCACAGCACAGCACAGCACAGCATAGCACAGCACAGCACAGCACAGGACAACACGGCACAGCACAACACAACACAGTACACACAGCACAGCACAGCACAGCACAACATATCACAGCACGGCACAACACAGTACACACAGCACAGCACGGCACAGCACAACACAGCACAGCACGGCACAGCACAGCACAGCACAACACAGCACAGTACAAACAGCACAGCAGCACAGCACAGCACAGCACAGCACAGCACAGCACAGCACAGCACAGCACAACACAGCACAGCACGGTACAGCACAGCACAACACAGCACAGCACAGCACAGCACAGCACAGCACAGCACACACACAGGCACAGCACACAACACAGCACAGCACGGTACAGCACAACACAGCACAGCACAGCACAGCACAGCATAACACAACACAGGACAACACGGCACAGCACAGCACAACACAGTACAAACAGCACAGCACGGCACAGCACAACACAGCACAGCACAGCACGGCATAACACAACACTGCACAGTACAAACAGCACAGCACGGCACAGCACACACACAGCACAGCACGGCACAGCACAACACAGGACAACACGGCACACAGCACAGCACAGCACAGCACAGCACAACAAGCACAGCACAGCACAGCACAACACACAGCACAGCACAGCACAGCACAGCACAGCACAGCACAGCACAGCACAGCACAGCACAACACAGCACAGCACAGCACAGCACAGCACAGCACAGCACACACACAGGACAACACGGCACAGCACAGCATAGCAGCACAGCACAGCACAGCACGGCACGGCACAGCACAGCACAGCACAGCAGCACAGCACAGCACAGCACATCACGGCACGGCACAGCACAGCACAGCACAGCACAGCACAGCACAGCACAGCACAGCACGGCACGGCACGGCACGGCACGGCACAGCACAGCACAGCACAGCACAGCACAGCACAGCACGGCACAGCACAGCACAGCACAGCACAGCACAGCACAGCACAGGCACGGCACAGCACAGCACACGGGCACAGCACAGCACAGCACGGCACGGCACGGCACAGCACGGCACAGAACGGCACAGCACAGCACGGCACGGCACGGCACAGCACAGCACACAGCATAGCACAGCACAGCACGGCACGGCACAGCACAGCACAGAATAGCACAGCACGCACAGCACAGCACAGCACAGCACAGAATAACACAGCACGGCACAGCACAGCACAGAATAGCACAGCACAGCACGGCACAGCACAGCACAGAATAGCACAGCACGGCACAGCACAGCACAGAATAGCACAGAATAGCACACAGCACGGCACAGCACGGCACAGCACAGCACAGAACAGCACAGCACGGCACAGCACAGCACAGCACGGCACAACACAACACAGCACAGTACACACAGCACAACACAGTACAAACAGCACAACACAGTACAGACAGCAAACAGCACAACACAACAACAGCACAACAACACAGTACAAACAGCACAACACAGTACAAACAGCACAGCACGGCACAGCACACAACACAGCACAGCACAGTACAACACATACTTTTTTTTTAAATGTCATATACTACTGTGCGATACACTACAACACATCTCAGCATCACAGCACAGAGGCTCTCTCTCTCTCTCTCTCTCTCTCTCTCTCTCTCTCTCTCTCTCTCTCTCGTAACCATGCATCACAGATTTTCTCTTTCGCTTGACTCAAAGCTAGCTATGAGCATCCTATCTGCGGCATTGTTTGTTTGTTTGTTTGTTTGTTTGTGTTTGTTTGTGTCACATTTTCTAAAATATATGACAGTTGTATGACGCTGATATCTTCACTTAAATCATTTTCTTCTTACTATTCTCTCTCTCTCTCTCTCTCTCTCTCTCTCTCTCTCTCTCTCTCTCTCTCTCTCTCTCTCTCTCTCTCTCTCTCTCTCGTCATTAGTTGTCTGTCTGTATTGTCATTTTCTTGTCATTTATGGTAGTAAATAATATGTGTACTGTTGTCACATGTATCTTTCCATGTGTCTTCTGCCCAGCCCACATTCCCCTTTGTACCCCCTCTCCTTTGGCATTGAATGATCATTGTGCCCCATGTTTCTTTTCTCTTTTTTTTCCTTACACACTGTCGTCCCCACCTTGGACGAGGAGTGAAAGGGAAGAAAAGCACATCACTTCTTCTTTATTTATTATCCTCGTAAACAAATGGTTCTCTCTCTCTCTCTCTCTCTCTCTCTCTCTCTCTCTCTCTCTCTCTCTCTCTCTCTCTCTCTCTCTCTCAAGAGGAGGAAAGACTGCAAGACCAGTGTAAACAACAATGACAGGTGGAGATCACAAAGCAACAAGAAGCACAAAGCGACAAGAAAACCAGGATCTTCAGCAAGAGGAACAGACGCAGAAAATAAACCAGTGGCATTGGGAAAAAGCTGCAAGATAATGAACCCAGGACGTCTGTCACAAGCAGACCTCTAACTTCAGCACTAGGAAGCAGAGCGTTTCATCAAGCAACAATCCTTAGATCAACAGGTGACGGAAGATGACCATCAACAAATGCGCGCGGCTCCAGTGAATGAGAATGAGACCTCAAGTCCATCTCTGAGCGCATGCTGTTGAAAGTCACGCCCAAGAGCCAGGGTGGTGACGGCAAACAGCAAGAAAAAAAAAAAAGTCAACGAGATGAAAGACATATCTTACAATCACAGACACATCAGCGACGCATCATGAGCCAGACTAATGCTCTGGATGCGTTCCAAAGTGTGTGGACAGATTTTGTGTCCAGCAATAATAGCAGTGTGCAGAGAGGGTCATAACACCGGAAAACAACTGTAGCAACCTCTGGTCAGAAACAGGAAAATGTCCGGGCACTTAACAGAAAGTCTTAGTCTCCTGATATGCGTCATCTCAACACTCACGTTATGCAAAATAGAAATCACAATTTTCAGTTACCCATCATTACCCATATCCTCAGTTTTAATGTGAATGGACTTGAATCGAAATTAGATGATACAGATTTTCTAGAGATTTTAATTGAAAAGCACGATTCTGTTTGTCTGACAGAAACTTTTATGGACTGTGAGATCAACGATAACATATTTATATTTGGTGTGCATTTCTGAAGCGTCTATTAGCATGCCTTCGTCTTTTGTCTGTCTGTCTGTCTGTCTGTCTGTCTGTCTGTCTCTCTCTCTCTCTCTCTCTCTCTCTCTCTCTGGCAAAACTGAAAGAAAAGAAACTAATGCAGGTTTTTTTGTTTGTTTGTTTGTTTGTTTTAATGTTGTTTTTTTCATGTATGTTGTTATATTTACATAAGCAGCACATTATCAGAGTGAAAGTGCCAATACACCACACATTAGAACATTAACTAACCCAGACACTGTATCAAACGCCAATACACTTACATCAGCAAAAATATGTCCATTTGAGAGAACATACAGACATTGCGTGGTGTGTAAGAGACTGGTTGGAGAAGAGAAAAGGAGTAAAAAAAAAAAAAACACGATAACATATTTAAAGATTTTTTCTGATCTATTCATCAAAAGCTAAAAACTGTCACGACGCAGAAGGAGTTTTGGGGGTGTCATGATGTTGGTCAAAAAAAAGTTTTTCTTGTAATGTAGACAGAGTGAAGACTGACACCAGCAATACCGTCGTTTTAAAGATATCTAAGGATTTGTCAGGTACTGATAAAGATGCTTCTTTATTGCATCCCACATCACCCCCCCCCCCCCCCCCCCCCCCCCCCCCCCCCCCCCCACCCCCACATTCCCGTTTTTGGAATTCTGAACCGAACGGTTTTGGTATTGAGGTTCTTGAAAAACGCATGTTTGATCTTTACGAATGCTTTCAGGATTTTCATGTTTTGATAATTATTTGGAGATTTTAATGCCCGCACAGCTGACAAAGACTTTGATTACAGCTTGTCAGATGAGATAGACAGTGGGAATGAAATTAAGGAACTGGTCAATACGAAGTCACAGGATGCTGAAATTAATCAATTTGCTGAAAACCTTGATTTTTGCAACATATTTGACTGTGTTATCTGAAACAGACTCGAAAATATAACTTCGATGACGGTTGCACTTTTATTTGTGATACTGGATCGAATCTAGTTGATTATTTCCTTCTTTTTTTTTTTCATTTGTTTTCTTCGCTTTCGTGGAGATCTCTCATGGTGACAGACATGGTGGATTCTGATCATTTGCCTATGAGGCTGTCAATGTTGTTGTTGGAATCTGCTTATAATCTGAATATTGACAAAACAGCCTCAAACAATAAGGCAAACTTTATGGAGAAAAGTTTTGTGGGACAAAGAACGAGGATCCGAATTTATAGCAAGTTTCAATGCTGAAGTTAATATGACGAGATTAGAAGTTGCCATGCAAGATATAGAACAAGATGTTAATCTTGCCTTGGAGACATTCAATGAATGTTGGAAGTGTTTTGCACAGTGTATGTTTAAAGAGTGTCAATTGTCATCCAGCAGGGAAGATGCTCCATGTTGGACAAGGAATGTAAAGAAGCAAAAGGAAAATGTAAAAGAAAGCTGGGAGATTTGTTTAAATCTAAAAACAACAGATTACAAAGGTCAGATCTGAAAACGATCGACTGGAAAATGACATGTTGGAAAATATAGACAAGAATATGTTAAAAATAGAAAAGAGTACACAATTTTGTTGAGGAAGGATTAAAAAAAAGGATTTCTAAGTCCCTAGCAGCGAATGTAAATAACATGACAGAATTCTGGAAGGAACTAAAGAAGCTAGGCGGAGTGAATAAAAACAAAAAGGAGCACAAGAGACAATATAAACCTTGATGACTAGTTTTAACACTTTCAGGGTGTTTTTAATGGTGACAATCTAGACATGCGTCATTGTAGCAAGGATAAGGGTCTAAATGATACAAATGACCACCGTTTAAATAAAGAAATTACAGAAGAAGAAGAAGAAGAAGAAGAAGAAGAAGTTAAGGGTGCAGTAATAAGACAATTAACTAATGGAAAGGTGGTACATGCAGCCAGGGAGAAAGTTACAACATATCAATGATACAGAATATAGAGGCCAGGCATGCACTGTCTTCTGTTGAAATCTTTATCTCTGCGGCCTTTCCTTTACAAACGTCAGGTTAGGTATCTGGTAAAAACAACTCATTCAGTTGGCTACATGACTGAGCTTCACATCACATGGTTGTGGCTTGGGCCAGAGTGTGCCGAGGCATGTGTACTGGCGAATAATATTCACAATTGATTGCATGTGTGTGTGTGTGTGTGTGTGTGTGTGTGTGTGTGCGACGCGAGTGCGTGCGTGCGTGTGTGTGTGTATGGAAGACACACATGTTACAATGGCCAAATAGAATAAAGATCTGAATCTCTCTCTCTCTCTCTCTCTCTCTCTCTCTCTCTCTTGAAGTCACCGTCGTCGGTGGGTTGAAAGAAGTAACCTGCGCCTGTTCTCTTTTATTAAATCACAAAACGGAGCACTTCGTAACGTTGACCGTGGTTCAACGACGCCTTACTCCTCTTTTAAGAGGGCGGCAGGGGAGGCCGGGTGGGAGGAGGTATGGGAGTGGTGGACGATAAAGATGGATTGGCGAGCAAAGGGGGAGGTGGGGTGGGAGGGGGGAACAGGTTGTCCACCCTGCCTACGTCTTTCAAGTCCGCCGCCGTCGGTGACTTCAAAGACCGCTCGGTTGTGGTAAAAAGGCTGGAGGGGCAGGGAGAGGTGGGAGTGGTTGGTAAGGGTGGGTAAGCGATAAAAGGGGAAGTTAGGGGCGGGAGGAGGAAAGAATGTCCGCCCAGTCTGCTTCTTTCATCCCGCCGACGATGGTGACTTCAAAGCAGAGAGAGAGAGAGAGAGACTATGTGCATACTAACCTCTGTGTGTGTGTGTGTGTGTGTGTGTGTGTGTGTTTTCAGTTCAAGTATTTCCATGAATGATAAGACTGATCGTCAGCACTTTGTCCACAAACAAATATTCCTCTATATTGTATAAAGCATTATATGACCTACACAGAAATCAGAGTTTTACATCTAGGTGGTTGATGTGTATATGTGATATCATAATAGAAATAAGATTCGACTGTGCTTGGGATACACACAATTTTTCGTCTGTTCGCAGTCCTTGTAAAAACGTTCGTAATTCATTAGAAAACATTCACATACGTGCATGGAATGATGTTTTACAACCTAAAAATAAGTGTTTATTTCATAGGAATTTTGAAAAGAGTTTTGCCGTGAAAACATATTGAAGTGTTGCTGATATACCCACTATTTCAGTTTGGCTGTGGTAATCATAAACCCATGATGGAAACTGATAGACGATTTTAAATACCTGACCATGAACGATTGTGTTAGGACTGCGACCAGAATGACCTTGGTGATGAATTTCATTTTTTAATGAAAATGCACCAAATAACGACATTAGAAATCAGTTTGTACCAGAACATTTACATGCATAAAATCCGTATCTTACGATCATCGTTTGCTTTGTGGTAGTAAAAAAAAGTGTTGCTAAACTTAGCAAAGTTTCTAAAACTTTGTAAAGTTGTGTAACATTATATTCAGTGTGTTAATCATCTGTTAACACAAATATGGTAGAAACACAGCATGTAGAGTTGAGGGGTTCTAGGGTGGAAAGCTGCCTCTGCATTTGAAGATACTGGGTTTTGATTTTATCGATAACTGATAAAAAAAATCAGTAACATGGACAAAAAAAAAAATTACTAGGTGAAACATCACATTGGAAAAAAATAGTGCACTGTTATAAAGAAATTGACAAAAATTGAGAAGCTGGGTTCTGGCAGTCAAGCCTCAAAATGGAATCGAACTTAGAACCTCCCTGAGTGCAAGCCTGTGGAGCTGACCACCTCACAAAGCTGCTGGTTTGTGAACATGATTCACGTCAGCCAAGTCTGCAAGTAAATCAGACGCTGTACAGGGATTTTTGTCAGCCCAGTGTGGACTGATTCTGTCTGTCTGTGTGATCCATGTCAGCCCAGTGTGGACTGATTCTGTCTGTGTGATCCATGTCAGCCCAGTGTGGACTGATTCTGTCTGTGTGATCTATGTCAGCCCAGTGGACTGATTCTGTCTGTCTGTGTGATCCATGTCAGCCCAGTGTCTGTGTGATCCATGTCAGCCCAGTGTCTGTGTGATCCATGTCAGCCCAGTGTCTGTGTGATCCATGTCAGCCCAGTGTCTGTGGGATCCAGGTAAAACCTATGTGAACGGACACTGCCTGACTGTGGGATCGGATCTATGGCAGCTGAATGTTGATTGATTCTGCCTGTCTGTAGGATCCTCGTCCGTTCAGCGTGGAATATTCTTCCTGTCTGACATTTGACCCCTGTCAGGTCAATGTTGACTGATTCTACCTGTGTGATCCCTGTGAGGCCAATGTTCTTCCTGTCTGTAAGAATCTAAGCCAGCCCACTTTGAACTGAAAATGCCTGTCTGTAAGGATCTATATGTCAGCCCGGTTTGAACCGAATCTGCTTCTCTGTAAGGATCTATGTCAGCCCAGTTGAACTGAATCTGCCTGTCTGGAAGGATCTATGATCCCGCTTTCAACTGACTCTGTATGTTTGCTGCGATCTACGTGAGCACGGTGTAAACTGATGATGCCTAGCTATGGGATCCATGTCCGCTCAATGTTTGACCGATTCAGCCTGTCTGTAGCATCTATGTCAGGTCAATATATTTGACCAGTTCAGCCTGTCCATGGGATCCATGTCAGCCTCATGTTGCGTGCTTTAACATGACGATAGCGAGCTCATCACGGGCCCTTAGCTTAAATTCTGATGAGGTCACCAAGTGAGCAACCAACTGAACGTCACACCTATCGCAGAAAGCCAAGTTTTGCTGAAGGATGCAGCCATTATCATCAAACAGTAAGCGAAAATCGATCCATAAATCTTCATTGGTCTCCGCTTTTGTGCCCCATCAGTCGCCTCATTTCCATCTCTCCGCCCATTCCGTTACTACATAGTTACGCGGACCAACCCGTGCCATCTTTCACTCATCAACATTTGAGAATTGCTACTCCTATTCTTGCCTTCTCCTCAGTAGCTCCCTGTTCTGCAAAGGTTCTCCTACACACACACACACACACACACACACACACCCTTTCAATGTCAAACAAGAGTACGTTCGACTAAACATGGAAAGTTGCATGTTTTTGCCTTTGGTTGGTCGTCTTCCTCTTCGGCAAATGCTCTTTCTCTCTGTTTTTCTCTTTTTCTTTTCTCTCCGTTTCTTTTGTTTGTTTGTCTTCTGTCTGTCTGTCTGTCTGTCTGTCTGTCTGTTCGTTTGGTTGGGTGGTTTGGTTTGTTTTTTTTTGCTTTTTGTTTTTTTGCTGTCGCATCTTTTGTGCCACCTGAGTTGCATTGCACTCACGCCATAACACCCACAGCCCAGGTAATCCGCAGGGGGCATCAATGTCAAGTAGTCATGAGGCAACACACCAGAGGAGACCTGCACTGCTTCCAAGTCATTTCGGTGGTGTTCAGTGGTGTCTGTTCTGATCCAACATACACACTGACAATTTCTAGTAATTTCTCAGTCGCGGAGCCGCGTGAGTGAGCTCTCCCTCCAGGCGCCACGAAGTCCATCTAACGACAGAACCCATGAATTTGCCGACATCGGTGACCACGACAGAATCAAACCAAGGTCATAGCCGTGGAGAACCAAATCAAACCTGAGGTCACCATGAGAGCAGGACATGAGAGCAGGGTCACGGAATTTGAAACTGTTGCTATGCTGATCGATGAGGATGAAGATGATGAAGATGATGTGACGGATTTCCATTCAGGTGTGAAGCTGCATGACAGGGCTGTACATGTTGCTTCCTTTCACAACATATCTCGGCTGTCAACCAGGCCCGTGAGATACAGACACCTGCAGTGTTGGTCAGGACATTTGAGCGACACTCTCTCTTCATACTACGTTCCGTCATCAACCAGGCCCGAGAGAGACAGACATCATCTGCAGGGTTGGGTCAGGAAATTTGAGCAAGCGACACACTCGGAGACGCATGCACTAAGTGGACGAAACTCGGACGCCTTGTTCTACTCCTCCCAGCTGAGCCCATAGCAAACTCAGCACTGAGTAAGAGCTGACTGGAGCAGAAAAAATCTCAAAAATAAAGGACTGCAGTGAAAGGAAACCACATATTCCTGAGTCCGGAATCTGCCACACTCACCACTGCGCCACAAGGAACGTTTGAAACGTTAAAGTCTTAAAGTGCAAGTTACACAAGAAATGACATGAAAAGGAAAAACACACACACACACACACAACAACAACAACAACAACAACAACACACACACACACACACACACACACACACACACACACACACACACACACACACCTTGTTTTAAGTTAATCCTTGCAGTTTAACATTAAATCCGGAGCAATTAGGCGTAACAACACCTTGTTTGAGAGCGTTTAAATTAGATGAATTTCTCTGTAACCTTTTGTGGCTTGATTGACAATACCATTGACTGGGGGATCTCAACTGACCCGTATTAAAGACATTACAGACAAAGGGAAACAGTGTGGAGTAATCTACCACATTAAGTGCTCTGATTGTGATCAAGTCTATATTGGTGAGACAGAAAGACCTTTTCACAAACGGTTCAAAGAACATCAGACCAGGCCTGAATCAGCAATCAAAGAACACTGCTTGAAAGAGAAACATGGTATCTCTCTGGATAACACCACACTGCTGGGAACTGAACCCAACTTTCTCAAAAGAAGGTGAAGGAGGCCATTCAGATAAAAACAAGAAGACCCAGCCTCAACAGGGATGGGGGACTTGAGTTATCTCCCATCTATGACAGCATCTTAAGACCTGTGGTGAACTCTAACTTACCTCTAGTGAACTCGGACTCACAACCTGCAGCTAATGTGAACTCTGCTGCAGTGAACTCGAACTCACGACCCGTTCAACCAGCAGCTCCCCTTTATTGCTTCAGTTGACTGATGAAGGCTGGTTATGGCCCAGCCGAAATATTTCAGTAAGTGTGAACTTATTAGACTCTGAGTACAGATAATCTATTCTACAAATGAGTTTTACGTTTTATTTGATATTTGTGTTGTCAGATTCGTGTTTGGTGTCCTATTTGATTTTCTGATCGAGTAGCACTTGGTGTGAGTTCTGTTTGTGTTATACCATCGATCTATGGGTCCCTCCTCTGTGCCTGTACATGAACAAAAGGCGCTCGGACAGACTGGGAGAACCGGGAGTAAGGATCTGAAACGGTACACATTCTGGGAAGAGCTTGAAAGTTTCGTTTCCTTTTTTTTAATTGAACTGTTCACACTGTGAAAGATTGTCCCATATTTAAAACCTTTATCGTGCTTCCTGGGTCTCTATGACCCAGTGACTCAGTAAAAACATTATATCTTATGAACGGATAGAGCTATGCTCATGAAATCTTAGTATTTTTTTTCAACGATCTTAATAGCCGTTGGTCACAGAGATTTTATGTATGGGCACAATCAGTTATCAGCGTGATTAATCGCGGTTCCCCCAGGACCCAAAAATTTTTCATGGGTCGCACATGACCCGTGCCATCGGGTGAGGAATAAGCTGCTGATCCGCTGTTTATAAGGTGTGGGTCTTACAAGACCCGCGTGATCTGAATGGGGATAAGCAATAGGAAAATCCTCTACAAAATGTGTGGGTCTTGGGCGACCCCCACGATCGGGACTGTGTAGTCAAAAACGTCATCTGGTTAAAGTCCATGTTGAGATTGTATTATTTGGCACAGACGAAAATGAAAACAAAATGCAATGATATGTTAGATCAAGTAATTCTGATGTGAAAATATTTCATTTTTTAAATGTAGAACTCACAAAACCAAACCTAACCTAAAACATGCTTTTGAAGGGGCTGGACTACAGATATAAAATGGAGAAATATATGTTCTTGCCGGTGATGGATTATACAAGCAAAATGGACCCCATATATTAAATCATTAAAGTGCTAAAGCTTATTATAGATAATATGAATATATCCTTTTTTTTCCCTAACACTTGCATGTTATCCACGACCTTCGACCCTGATAAGAACAATGTGAAGCTGAAATTTGTCAGTGTAATTCTTTTTTTTTATTGTATTCTCCAAAGTTCGTGAATTTGATAGATTTGGGATAAAGTGTGTGATGTATTTTTGTGACCTTGTCTGGCGTTTATGTACTTTTTTCACATTAATCAGAGCACTGATTTTTTTTTTCTTCATGTGTGCACATTAAAATATAGGAGAGAGAGAGAGGGAGAGGGAGAGAGAGAGAGAGAGAGAGAGAGAGAGAGAGAATCAAACGACATTCACACCTGAATGAGCAACTAAACCTGCATCTGAGGTGTGCACCCACACGGGCGGCCAGCGCAATAAATTGCTCATGACAGACTATAGAGCGAAGGGTCTTTTACTCTACTGTGTAGATGAACTGCACATGGCCCTACACCCCAAAAGGAAAAGGAACAGAAGTAGAAAATGTTAAAAACCGAGGCGTGACTGTCATGTGATGTAGCCTCACATCGCGACATGTGACGTTCCGTCGCCTACGCCCTTATTTGATATAAAGCATTTCCTAGGTAGGGGAAGGAAAGGTAAAAGAAGGACAATTTACGTGGCCTGACCAGTGTGATCAGTGTCGCTGGTGGCTATAGACGTAGGGTGATTATTGGTTTGAATCGCGCTCAGGAAAATGGATGGACGCTGTCCATTGGCCAAGTACCAAGGGCTGGTAATGCGTAGAGTTAGATGAGTACTCACTGAATATGTTCTCAGGAAGAGCGCAGGAAGGAAAAACTAAGGTATAGGAAGGAGATGGCTTGGGGACACTGACCAGACAGGTTGTTTGGAACTGCAGAACGAGATTCACCTGCAATCTACCATTACCAGGTGAGGTATAGGCAGGTGGGGAGAGAAAAGAGAGAGAGAGAGTTAAGTAAAGGGGGAAAAAGTGAAAAGAATTTGTCATTATTCAGATTTTGAAATAGATTACTTACACGGACTTCATTCGTGTTTCAGCCCTTCCCGGTGCTGTGGCAGCACCAGTAACGGGATAGGCGACTGCGGCAGTCGCACAAGTATCTGGGCTCCAGTGCTGTGGCAGCACCTAATTGTCTCCAGAGTTGGAGAACCTAGTTGAAGAGGACAACGACTGCGGCAGTCGTGAGAGAATTTAAAGCGTTTGTCATGTTGACCCACTATGATTTTTGATTGTCCCCCCTGGGTCGAAATTCAGATACTGTTTACTGTTTTTTAAGCCGTCTCTAATTCTTCTTTGGAAAGTGTATAAATTGTTTCTCCATTGAGGAGGAGAAAACCTGTAAAAGTTCTTGTGGATTACTATGTATAATGAGATGAAATTTGGTCCTAGACGGGAGACAGTTGCCATTGGGGTGCTGTCTGGGGGGGCCTCTTTTGCTTTTTCTGATTTCCCCTATCTATACCGGACCCGTCTATTCTTTCATTTCCTTTTCAACCCCTTTACAAAAAATCTCCAAACCTTCTCTTCAATAGACACCTGTCTAGCTTCTTTTCATCATTGTCATCTTTTAGGTAGGATTTCCGTCAGTATGTTGTTTTCTCCCCCTCTTTTTAATTGTTCGTTAATTCATTTGTTTTGTAACTTTACATTCACTATTGTTTAGGGCGATTCATTTGTATTGTGAACTCATCTATTTTGTTTTACCAAGAAACTAAGTAAGAAAGTAACAACTACAATAATAACAGTTAAGAACATAAACATTATAAAGAATTTATTTTCGGGAAAAACTTTATATTTGGTCTGTTTTCTTTTCAGTGAGAAAAAAGAGCTATTAGTATTGGACTTTTTTTTTTAGCTGTCTTTTTCCCTTTAGAAAAGAATATTGGTGACAATCTCTTTTGGAAAGATCACATTGTCTATTCTCTATTAATGCTTTTCTTTTGTAAGCCTTTATTACTTTCCCGTTTATACCGACATTTACATTCTTTATTTGTACATACTGTAACAAAGTTGTTGGTTTTTTCCGAAACGTATATAACATCACATATCGCCTTATTTTAGTCACATTTAGTCATTGTTTCTTGTTTGTATGTGGTACCTATTCATGATGGAAAATTTTGAATATGTACGACAGGCTGAGCGCTTAGGCTTTGAAGGTGGTAAATTAGCAAACTATGACCAACAATGTATGGACAGGGCAGACAGACAGAAAGAGAGACAGGGAAAAACAGAAGCAACTAGAAGAAAAAGATAAAGAACGAGAAGAAAAAGATAAAGAACGACAAGAAAATCTAAAAAAAAGATTAGAGTTTGAAGAAAAGAAAATACAGAAAGAGTTGGAACAAAAAATCAAAGAAAACTAGAGATAGAGGATAAGGATAAGGAATGGCAATTTAAATTGAGACTACTTGAAGTAGAGACTGATGCGCGGAAATTAAAAAAATTACAGGCAACGAGAGAACCTCCACCACCTCCACCGGTTGTTCCGCGCGTACATTTCATCCGAAGTCAACATACATCCCGAAGTTGCCGCCGTTCGAAGAAAAAAAACCGACGACATTCACAGTTTTCTTTTTCTGTTCAAGAACTGCGCTACATCTTGTGGCTGGCCGAAGGAGAAGTGGGACATTGTTTGTCGAGTCGCTGTTTAAGCGAAGTGCTTTGCCACTATACCACACACTCGCGGCAAAAGAAGGGTTGACTTGGGACCACTTAAAAGAACTCTTAAAGAAGTTTCAGTGTTCAGCTGACCGTTTTCGTGAGCGTTTCCGATCAGTTCGTCCTGACAAGGGAGAATCATTTCCGTCTTTTTTAATGAGAATGAGTCACTGTTTAGGCAGATGGATAGAGCTAACAAAGACTAAGAAGACTGTCGAATTCTTGCGAGATTTGCTACACCGAGAGCAACTTTTTCAGAGCGTCAGCAAAGATTTGGCCACTTTTCTTAAAGAACGACAGTTCGATAACGTTGACGAAATGTGTCAGATGGCGGATCAGTAATGTATTGCTCATCCGGATAAAGGTGTTGCCCGCAAGGAAAATTCGTCCCTTTTCGAGTCTCACGCAGGATTTCAAATACATTCTGAACAAGGAAACTATAGAAGAGGAAATCGCGCTTCATTCCAAGGTCCTCACGGTTACACGTCTTTTGGCAACAGACAACGACCTTTCCGTGGTCAGGGCCATGTCGGTTCTGGCGATTTCCGTCAGTACCAATACTCACCACCGGAAAGACCTTTTCCTTTCTGAACGCGTGGTGAACAACAATCGCGCAGACCCTTTGGTTCAGTTCGTGGACATGGTCGAGGTTCACAGATTTGGCAGTAACCAGTTGTCCGCCAACCAAACCATGCGTTGCCATTTGTGAGTGCAAATTCCATTTAGCATGGGACTGTCCTTTCAAAGGAAGTGGAACAAAGACTGGATTTGTTTCCACTACATGTGAAGAAGTTCTTTTTTTGGCAGCAGATCAGTCCATTGATGGTCTTCTTTTGGAGGATTGTGCATTAATAGTTTACAAGGTTCTGTTTTGCGAGATACAGGTTGCACCACAGCTGGTGTAAGGAAATCTTTTGTTCCACCAGACCAGTATCTTGACAGTGTTCAGAGATGCAGATCGTTTGGTGGAAAAATTTGAAACTTTTCCACTTGCAAAAATTTACGTCGATACACCATACCACTCTGGGTCTCTTACCGCCTGTGTTATTGACAATCCAGTTTGCGTTCTGATTTTAGGAAATCTACCAGGTGTCGCGATAGTACATGGTGGTGCCGGAGGATTTTTCATCCCTTGTCTCATCAGTACAAGATCAAAAGTTGTAGAGCAGGGAAAACCAACAAAACCACTCAAGGTTTCAAAACTGGATGTGGATTTCTTGTGTATTTCTATGTATGACGATGAAATCTGGTCCCAGATAGTGGACCTGTGGAATGTGTGTACCTCCACTGGAGTGAAGGAACGGAAACTAAATATTGGAAAACAAATGGGTTGTTATAAGGGAAAAGTTGATTATCGTTTAGTGAATTATTCCGGAGAGGAGGGGGAGAAGAGTTATCGCAGTGCGCCTTCTGGTTGTTTGGAGAGACTGCGTGTGCACGGCGTGAATGCTGAGCTGAGTGCGTGCATGCATTTGTGCTCAGTGTGACAGAGACAGACAAGTACATAAGAGGCCTCTGTGTGTGTGCGTGTGTGTGTGCGCGCGCGCGCGTGCGTGCATGTGTGTGTGTGTGTGTGTGTGTGTGTGTGTGTGTGTGTGTGTGTAGTGAGTACAACACTATGTTAATCTGACAGTAAATGGTTTCAGTCAGTCAGTCAGTCAGTGTGTGTGTGTGTGTGTGTGTGTGTGTGTGTGTGTGTGTGTGTGTTGGTTGTGTGTGTGTGTGTGTGTGTTTGTGTGTGTGTGTGTGTGTGTGTGTGTGTGTGTGTGTGTGTGAGAGAGAGAGAGAGAGAGAGAGAGAGAGAGAGAGAGAGAGAGAGGCAGACATAGAGAGATATCGTGTGTACCGAACGAGTGAAACCATCTTTATTTTCAGTTTTCTCCTTTTTTTTTTTCTGTAATTCGGCGAATTTCATTTCATTTGTTAATCTCCTCCCAGGAGAGGCTATTTCATCAAACGATTTGGATGGTCTCTCTCTCTCTCTCTCTCTCTCTCTCTCTCTCTCTCTCTCCTTCGCTTATGGTTAGTTCCACCAGTTGGAAGAACTTTCAGTGACCAATCCTTTACTTTTTAAAGTGAGGAGTGAAATACTGTGTGGGGTTTCCTTTGTTTTGCAAGTGT
This sequence comes from Conus betulinus, assembly GCA_016801955.1. Taxonomy (NCBI): domain Eukaryota; kingdom Metazoa; phylum Mollusca; class Gastropoda; order Neogastropoda; family Conidae; genus Conus; species Conus betulinus. Next base: position 29,523 of record JADBJO010008196.1, on the reverse strand, counting down.
GTGTGTGTGTGTGTGTGTGTGTGTGTGTGTACGGGAGGGTGTGTGTGTGTGTGTGTGTGTGTGTGTGTGACACCAAACTTGCACAGAGTTCAAGTGTGACACAGAAGTTCAGGCGGTGGACCTTATTGACAATGTAATGCTTTGGTGATTCGGTGAGCTGCGCTCGAGGCGATAGGACGTGTTGACCGGAGCTCGTGCCTTCTGCTTTAACTGAATGTTCACAGCTGAATTTTCAACTTAGTCGTTCTCTTGACACCCGAGTTTTTTTTGTTCCGTTTTTTTTTTTTTTTTTTAAGACTTGTTTGCTCTGCTGTTTTCCCCCATCCTCCTCAGTTTTACTCTGGTTTGGTTTAGTTTGGGCTCTCGTGTTTTCTTTCTTAACACTTTGGCTTAGATGTCGGAAAAAGTACTGCCGGTTTTTGTGCGAAATAAGAACATCCCCAATGCAGTCAGTCAGCGCCCTTCAGTGCTCAGTGTGTGTTCAGCTGCGGAAAGAACAAGCGGACGAGGCTCCATTTTAGGGGCTCAAGAAATTTATGGTTTATGGAGAATGTATCCCACAACAGCGGAAGCACGTAACTTACTACTACGTGTGCAAGGTGTGTGTTTGAGAGGCGTGACTCTAAGTGTGTGTGACACTAACCCTTTTCTTCTGCGTGATGGTTCTGGTCTGGAAAAAAAAAAAACACTACTAAACTGTAGGTTGATGACGTACCCGTCTCTGTGGCCCGATTCTGAGATCGAGTTCGCTCTGTCGAAACTCGGGTGTGAATTGCGCTCCAACATAGAAACTGAGCGTGCAAGAGACGCAGATAATAAGCTTACGCGGTTTCTGACTGGGCGGAGGTTCGTATTCATTACGGCACCGGCAAAACCTTTAGACAGATCAATGAAAGTGAATTTCTTCACAGCACGGTTATTTCACAAAGAACAGAAGCTAGTCAAAACTACCCCCATATGCTCTAACTGCCTTACGTCTGGCCCCACCATAGATCTGCTTGTCAAAAGGAGGCGGTGTGCCGGGTGTGCAAGAAGCCTGGACACAAAGAGGGGGGACATGGCATGCCAGCTAACCATTTCCGAGTCTGCCGATGTCCCCTCCTCTTCCAAGACGGCCATTGACCCTCCCACCTCCAAGACAGCCACTGACCCTTCCCCCTCCAAGACAGCCACTGACCATCCCCCCCCCCCCATCGTTCACTCGGAGCCAGCCAGCTCGACCCCCATGGCGCCGCCAACAGTCAGCGAAGCCCCGAAGTCTAAGAGTGGGCAGGGCAGGGAGAGAGAGGAGAGCGGAGCATCAGAGCTCTCTGGTCGGCTTCAGCAGTGTCAGCGATCATCGCTCTCGGTCGGACAGTAGCAAACGACGTCGCTCAGTGGAAAGAGACAGACAGCACTACCACAGATCCGCTAGACCAGCTAAGCATTCCAGGACGGCAGAGGGCGTCTCTGATGGCGACCATGAGCTCAGCGATCAGGATGACGTCGCTAGCATATGGGAATAATTTTGTCTACACTCTGTCTCACTCATGTTTGACCTTTGCTCTCCTCTAGGACTGCCCTGATGGCTATATTCAGTATTATGCCATTGAATGTTAATGGACTAAGAGGAAATAGTGAAAGAAAAACGCTGTTTAGAAAATTTAAAGAAAATAATTACAATGTCATTTGTTTGCAAGAAACATATGTACTGAAGCTGTAATAGGTTCATGGAGGAAGGAATCGGGCGGGGATCTGGTATATGCCGAAGGATCTGCTAGAAGTAAAGGTCAGTTGATCTTGTTTCGTAAACAATTCCCATACGAATGGGAAGTTGAATACTCGAGCGAACGTTGCATTATAGTAAAGGTGATACGTACTGGGGATGATGAAATTTATATTTGTAATGTCTATGCTCCAAACGGAGCTCGCGCGAAGTAGAAAAATTTTTAAACACCACTGTTAATACTTTGAATAATCTTGATTGTGAAAAACTAGTAGTCTGTGGTGACCTCAATACAGTAATGGATAACGAATTGGATATCATCTCTGGTGAAAAGCACCCCGAGAGTGTTGTTAAAAGCTTTCAGAATTTAGCAGAATCCTGTGATCTATATGATGCCTGGCGACTGTTCAACATCGACGACGAAAAAGAATTTACCTGGTCTCGTGTGGTGAAAGGCGTCTTTATTGCAAGGCGTTTAGACTACACGTTACTGAATAAGAATGTTATTGATGCTGTGCTTGAATGTAATATCAGTCCCTTTCCCCAATCTGACCATAGGGGTGTATATGTAACTTTGAAGAGTTGTAATGTAGAGCGTGGACCAAGATACTGGAAAGTTAATAATGCACTATTAAAGAAAAGCAATACATTGACCTGATCAATAGAGTAATTGAAACCTTTGACTTGGATACAGCCAATGCAAATTTAACACACGATATGAAATGGAGCTGCTTATATTCGAACTTAAAAAGGATACCTTACAATACAGTAAACAAAGAGCAGTAAATAGAAGAAAAAAACTCACGAGTTTACGGGCTGGTTTACAGCGTTTTGATTCTTTGCTTGCAAAAGATCCGCACAATTTGGAGGCTATTAAAAAACGTGAACAGCTTAGGCTGCAGTATGATTTATTTGAACAAGAAAAAACACAGAGTGCTCAGGTACGCTCTAGGATGAACTGGATAGAAAAAGTGACAAAAATACTAAGTTCTTCTTAAATCTCGAAAAAAATCTAGACCTAACGATAAACTTATGCCAAAACTAGAACTTGAGAATGGTCAGGTAGTCACCGATCAGTTTCAAATTCAAATTCTTAATACCCAGAAAGAGTATTTTAAACAGTTATATAGTCATAAGAATAATAGTGAAACTGTTGAAGAGGAAGCTGAGTTATTTTTAAATGGCTGTGATGTACCTCGCCTGAATGATGAACAGATAGCAAGTTGTGAAGGTAAAATCACTTGTGAAGAACTAGCAAGTGCATTGAAGAGCATGAAAAAACGGTTCTTCTTCTCCAGGGTTAGATGGATTAACCACAGAATTTATGAAGGAATTTGTGGGGAAGATGAGTACCTATCAGGTGAATGCATTTAATACTTCTTTTGAAAAAGGTGCATTGATGAATTTATGAAGGTATTTTGGGGAAGGTGAGTACCTATCTGGTGAATGCATTTAATTTACTACTTCTTTTGAAAAGGTGCATTGACTTTTAGCCAATCAACCGCCCTTATTACGCTTATTCATAAAGGGAAAGATCTTTCAAAAGCAAGCTCTCAAATTGGAGGCCAATTTCTCTTACCAGCACGGTCTATAAGATACTAGCCAAGTGCCTTGCACATCGAATTGATAACGTCATCCCACTAATAGTCAGTGAGGACCAAGTAGGTTATATTAAATACCGTAGTATTGCACATAACCTCAGACTTACTGATGATATAATAGAATACTTGTGGAAAAAAATAAACCAGGGGTATTAATAGCTTTAGATTTTACAAAAGCCTTTGACAGTATTTCCAAGAAATTCATCATAACTGCTTTTAAAACTATTCAGCTTCAGGGCTCAGTTTGTCAAGTGGGTAGGTGTTTTAATGGCTAACACCCGAAGTAGAGTTGGATATAATGGCTGGATATCAGAAGATTTTGATGCAAAGTGTGGCATCTGACAGGGGTGTCCTTTTTCTCCCCTTGCCTTTGTCATAGCCATAGAATTACTTGCTATTAGACTTCGACATGATAAGGGTTTAAAAGGTATTGATAATGATGATTTGTCTGGTACTGAACATACTAGAAAAATTGTGAAAACCTTATTATACGCGGACGACGTGACTTTACTTCTGACAGACAAAAAAACAATATAGTAACAGCACTGAAAATATTAGATGCTTTTAAACTATTGTCTGGTCTATCTATTAACAGAACAAAGTCAGAAGCCGTGTGGTTTGGGCAGTATACGGACAACAAAACGGAAGGATTTGGTTTGCGAAGGGCTAAAGATATCAAAATTTTAGGTATATACTTTTCCAGTCTCTGCCCTGCTTCAGAGATTGAGAAGAACTGTACATAAAGACCAGCCGCCGTGGCGAAGTGGTTAGCGTCACGGACTCTCGGCTGGGAGGTCGTGGGTTCGAATCCCATCAGAAGTCATGTGGGTTTTTCTGCCCGACCGGCTCCTACCCAGAGTTGAGTTGCTGCGGACTCAGTTGTGAAGACTACGACCACACACACTCGAGTTTCATCCACTTAATGGATGCGTTTCTGAGAGTGTTGCTCAAATTTCCTGACCAACACTGCAGGTGCCTGTATCTCTCGGGCCTGGTTGACACCGGGATATTTTATGAAAGGAAGCGTAGAGTACAGCCCTGTCATGTAGTCTCAGACCGAAATGGAAATCCGTAGCATCAACTTAATCATCCTCATTCTCATTGATCAGCATGAAAAAAAAATGTCTCAAAAAATGTCTCAAATTCTGTGGCCCTTCATGCCCTGCTCTCATGGTGACCCCAGTTTCGATGTCCTCTCCACGTCGTGGCCTTTGGTTTGGTTCCGTCGGGGTCACCGGTATCGGCGTGTCCATGGGGGCTGTCGTTGGACAGACGTGGTGGCGCCCTCCGGAGGGAGAGCTCACTCACGCCGGCTCCCCGACCAAGCAATTATTGTCGTCAGTAGGGGGCTTAGTAGGTGGTGTCCCTGCGTATGTTAGATCAGAACAAGCGCCACTGAACACCGAAATGACTCGGCAACAGTGCAGTGTCTCTCCTCTGGTGGGTTTGCCTTTTTACGGCTTGACATTGACTGCTCCCTGTGGATTGCCGGTGCCGGGGCTGCGGTGGGGCCGAACCGGGCTGTGGCTGTGGACGGGGTGATCGGAATGAGCGGCGTGGGTGCACTGCCTCTGAGGTGGCGCAGAGGATGGGACAGAAAAAAAAAAAAAAGAACGGAACAGAAAGAATAAGCATAATTAAACGAACTATTTCTGTTTAAGAAAAAAATGCAATTTAAGTAATTTGGGCAAAATCTGTGTCATAAAAAGCTTTTCAGCATCACAGTTGATATATGTAATGAAAGTAATTTCATTACCAGAAAAAGTCTTATCGGAAATGAACACGCTGTTATTTCGATTTCTGTGGAGAAAAACACTGCAATCGAAAAGCATTTGAAAAAGTGAAGAGACGTGTAGTTATAAACGACTTCTCACAGGGGGGTTAAATATGATTGATACGAGGGTGTTGCAGCAGTCATTTCAATGTGAATGGCTGGTCAGATTGTCCGAGGCCTTAGCTGAATGCAAATGGTCCTGGATTCCAAGGACATACTTTTCAACTTTTGGAAAAGATTTTTATTTTTTAAACTCAACTGTTGTGAAGAAAAAAAAATAAAGGTTTGGAGGACATTCCCTCAACTTTTTGGCGGGAACTACTAAAAACATGGCTTTTTTGAATGACAAAATATATACCTCCAAAAACCATCGCATGGAATGCCTTTGGAATAATGGCAATATCACTTACCAGGGTCAAGTAATGTATTTCAAGAAGAGGGCAAAAAAAAAAAAAAAAAAAAAAAAAAAGTATAACGCACATACACGAAATGCTACGAACTAACTTACTCTTAACATTTAGAGAGGTCGAAGAAATCTTAGGGCCTTCCGCTGAACTTTACATGCAGTATATGGTGGTTTATCTGGCTCTATCATCATTTCTAAGGGCCAATCCAAGTTATGTTTTTGATGAACATATGGAAGAATATGTTAGTTTCAATGACAACTCCCTGAGAACAGCAAAGATGTTTCGCATTCACTTAACTCAGGATCTATACTGTACCCCCTCTTGTGAAAAATTTGGCACAATAAATTCGGAATCACTTTGGATGAAAATTATTGAAGTTTAGCCATAAAAACAACCTCAGAAAGCAGACTTGGAGAGTTGCATTGGAAGATCCTACATATTTATCCGACAAACACACTGCTGTTTAAATGGGCCTAGCTACAGATAATAAATGTACCAGTTGCAAGGGTGAAGTGGTTTTTTTTGAGCACTTATTCCTTGACTGTTATAAAATCAAACCTGTTCGGTCGTGTGTAGAAAATACTATTTTGCAGAAGTTTAATGTTCACATGGTGGTAGCCAGAACTGAAGCTTTACTTGGAATTACGGAAAAGAGTGGCTATACGCAAAAAAAAATCAGATATATCAGTCACCTTATTCTTATAGCTAAGATGTGCGTTGGAAAATTTCGACATGGTACTCCTATTCACATTCAGTTCATGTATGAAAAAGAGCTGGATCTGAGAAAACTCGAAAGTCAATGGTGAAATATGTCACCGTATATGTACCTATCAGAATGTTCACGTGATAAACTGTTGCCTACAAAAAGGAAAGAAATGATTGAATAAGGGGGGATAAAAAAGAAAGAGAAAGAAAAAAAAAGGAAAAAAAAGGAAAGGAAAAAAGAGAGAGGGGAAAAATAGGGGAGGAGGAGGACCCCGTCTGTGGGGACAGAGGAGGAATAACTGGAGCGCATGCAATATGTACACATTGATTCTGTTTGATTGTTTGGTGTGCCCTTTGCAGACTCCTTATTTCTCTCCTGCCCCTACTTGAATAGAAGACAGTAAGATAAGGAAAAGTGGTGGTAGAAAATAAGCGAGAGAGACGGACAGATGTGGAGAGAGAGAGATGAGAAAAAGGTGGGAGAGAGGATGAGAGAGAAGAGGTGATCGAGAGGGAATGGGAGAGAGAGGGGAGATAGAGGAAGGGCTGGAAAGGAATTAACAAATAAGCGAAACAGAGAAAATTACCAGCCTAGCAAAGATGGAGAGAGAGGGGAAGGGAGGGAGGAAGGGAGAGGGCGAGAGAGGGAGAGGGAGTGGAGTGAAGGGGGGGAGGGGGAGTTGGAGCGAGAGAGAGAGAGAGGAAGGGGAGATGAGGAAGGGGGGGGGGTGAGGGGAGGGGTGGGAGCGAGAGAGAGGGGGGAGGGGGAGATGGAAAGAGAGAGAGAGAGAAAGAGAGAGAGAGAGAGAGAGAGAGAGAGAGAGAGGGGGGGGCAGGAAGAGGGGGGGGGGGGGAGGGAAGGATGAGGGAGAAGAAAAAAGTGGTGAAACAGAAATTCAAAATAAGTGATCATTGTGGGAATTGCACGCGTTCTGGTTGGAGCCCCACAAAAAAAACAACAACAACAAAATGCTTTGGTGGACTTCACTTTTGGTCTAATGCTTTGGTGGACTTCATTGTCAATTTAATGCTTTGGTGGACTTCATTGTCAAATTAATGCTTTGCTGGGCTCTGCTGACAATCTAATGCTTTGGTGGACTTCACTGTCAATCTCATGCTTTGGTGGACTTCACTGACAATCTCATGCTTTGGTGGACTTCACTGTCAATCTAATGCTTTGGTGGACTTCACTGGCAATCTAATACTTTGTTGGACTTCAATGACAATCTAATACTTTGGTGGACTTCACTGACAATCTAATACTTAGTGGACTTCACTGTCAATCTAATGCTTTGGTGGACTTCACTGACAATCGAATACTTTGGTGGACTTCACTGTCAATCTAATGCTTTGCTGGACTTCACTGACAATCTAATGTTTTGCTGGACTTCACTGACAATCTAATGCTTTGCTGGACTTCACTGACAATCTAATGCTTTGGTGGACTTAACTGACAATCTAATGCTTTGGTTGACTTCACTGTCAATCTAATGCTTTGCTTGGCTTTGCTGAATATCTAATGCTTTGGTTGACTTAATGACAATCAAATGCTTTGGTGGACTTCACTGACAATCTAATGCTTTGGTGGATTTAACGACAATCTCATGCCTTGGTGGACTTCATGACAATCTCATGCCTTGGTGGGCTTAATGAGAATCTCATGCTTTGGTGGATGTCGCTGAAAATCTCATGCTTTCGAAGAGAGCTGTACTGCTCAAGCTCTAGATCTATCCTTTCCTCTGGGAGAATGGCCGAGCCAGTCAGATAAAAAAGAAAACAAAAACAAAGGTGAAAGGCACATGGCTTAAGAAGAGGAACATGAAGCGCAGAAAAAGCTTTGGTGCTAACAAGATGGCAGCAAAGCTAGCATCCCAAATCACGGCAGAAATCATTCGCATGGAAATAATGTTGGAATTGCAGTGGCCTGGGTCTTATGATTTGCTTAATATTTCTGCTTGCTGCTGCGGGCACTGTCTGGCCTAGGCCGTTCCTTTGTGGAGCGGTGCCCAAACTTCATGGAAATGTGAATCAATCTGTGTGTATATATATATATATATATATATATATATATATATATATATATATATATATATATATATATATATATATATACGATGATAACCTTAGAAAAGAAAAAAAAGAAACTCATGACGCATTGTATAACCTTTAGAAAAAAAATATGTTATGAAAAAAAAAATAATGAAATCGTATAGTATATTCGATAAATGGTTTTTCATCATGACATTCACGACTGTCTCCATCCCACCTTTCTCACCCCCCCCCCCCCCCCCCCACCCCCCCCACTTGACTGAAAACGACCTCCTCGCTGTCTTACAAGTCTTGCACACTTGACAGAAAGCCCACGAAAAAAATGATGTGAACAGCTTGCTCTTGTTTCACTATTTTATTGATAAAATCATATTATCAAAACAATCGCCAACAACAACAAAACAAAAACAAAATGGGCTCGGTCATACTCCTATCATAGTATCAAAATACCTGATACTTCATTGCGCATACGCACGCACACATACGCACGCACACATACGCGCACGCACGCACACACACATGCACGCACACACACACACACACACACACACACACACACACACACACACACACACAGAGGCACTGCCTATTTAAGATGCCCATACTAAGCAAACATCACGCAAACTGCCTGAGGCATCGATGCTACAACCAAAAGACCACTTTGTTACGCAGTTGCTCACACTCACACACGCACACTCATGCTTGCTTGCCTGCGTGTGAACACACACACACACACACACACACACACACACACACATACACACACACACACACACACTCTTTCACAGTTGTACACAAATCCAACAGTCACTCAAGAGTGAAAACATTCCATAGGATTCTCCCTTGTTACGCAAATAACATACACGGTTTCATGTATTTGCAGATGCGCGCACACACACACACACACACACACACACACACACGCACACACACATTCACGCACTTTACACACACACACACACACACACACTCATTCACACACTTTACACATGCACACACACACACACTTTCTTCACAAGGTAGCACTCTCAAACACACCCGCTCTTCCTGCACTCTTATGTACATGAAACGTCCCTCTCTGGCGGCCGCCGTTTCAGCGGTCTCTGGCACCGCAGCCAGAGGAGACACAGTCTACGCCTGTCTTCCAGCACCGCCGCCGCCCTGAAGGTCTGGCCTGGGCAGCAGTCTGCTGTCCCCCTGCACACAAGACAAGCGCCCACACTGTGTTCATGAAATGGGGAAAGTGCTGTATGCATACTAATCAACATGCATGTACACATGCCCACAAATGTGGACAGTCACTAAGGCGTACTCTCAAACGGTACACAGGCACACACAAACACGCTAGCATGCATGCATGCATGCGTGTGTCACTTGTGTCGACAGTTACACATTAACCCCTTCACAAGTTTGGACTGTATCTCACACATACCCTCTCACATGTGTGGACAGTGACTCGCATATACGCTCCCACATGAACAGTCTCGCACATACACTCTCACATGTGTGGACAGTTACACAAACGTACGCTCCCACGTGTGAAAAATCAAGCACCTACATATACACCCTCACATGAGTGGACAGTTACACACGTACAGCTTCACATGAGTGGACAGTAACACATACAGTGATACACCCTCACATGAATTACAGAAACACATGCATACAACCTTTCATGCGTGGACAATCACATACATATTCACCCACATGTATGGACAGTTACACACATGTACGCATCTACATGTGTGGACAATTACACACATGCACACACCCACATGCACGGACAGTCCAACACATATCAAAACTTACATGTTTGACAGTTATACACACACAAGCACCCACATGTGTATATACTCTCTCTCTCTCTCTCTCTCTCTCTCTCTCTCTCTCTCTCACACACACACACACACACACACACACACACACACACACAAATACACACACACACACACACACACACATCCATACACACACACACACACACACACACACACACACACACACACACCACACACACACCTGTGTGTGGACACTTGGGCACATTCACATCCACATTTGTGGACAGTTACATATACATACAAACCTAAATGTGTACAGTTACTCACACATACACGCCCACATGTGGACATTTACACATACACACACATGCAATCACAAACCTGCAAGAGTGTGCAGTTACACATACATACACACCTACAGGTGTGGACACACACACATCCAAGTTACATTATGTGGACAGCTATATACAAATTACGACCTACATATAGGGGTAATTACACATATATATACCTACATGTGTGAACTGTTATACATCCACCCACATGTGAACAATTACACACACAATACATAATTATACCCAGATGTGTGAACAAAGACCTACATGCCCTCATGTGCAGTCAGAAACACACACATTGACACATACGGACAGTCACATCTATGCATACACATCTACATGTGTGGACAGTCAAACAAACACACATCAGTATGTGTATGTGTGGACTCGACAGTTACAGATACACATCCATAAGGATGGTCTCACGCACACATCCACATGTGCGGACAGTCACACATCCACATGTGTGGACAGTCTCATGAACACACATCCACATGTGTGGACAGTCTCATGAACACACATCCACATGTGTGGACAGTCTCATGAACACACATACACATGTGTGGGACAGTCTCATGAACACACATACACATGTGTGGACAGTCTCATGAACACACATACACATGTGCGGACAGTCTCATGAACACACATACACATGTGTGACAGTCTCATGAACACACATACACATGTGCGGACAGTCTCATGAACACACATACACATGTGTGGACAGTCTCATGAACACACATACACATGTGTGGACAGTCTCATGAACACACATACACATGTGTGGACAGTCACATGAACACATACACACATGTGTGACAGTCTCATGAACAAGCATACGATGTTGACAGTCACATTCACATACACATGCATGAACAGTCACACAAACACACATACGCAGATGTCCACCATGCATGCAAACATACCCACACATGTGCACAGTCACGCATGCTTATTCATTCGCATAAATGGATAGTCAAACATGCATCTTTTAAACCTACTCAATCAAATGCGCGCGCGCGCGGCGCGCAACACACACACACACACACACACACACACACACACACACACACACACACACACACACACACACACTTGTGCAGACACAGTGGTTATCACCAAAATGGTCATCATTCAAGAGAGACAGAGACAGACAGAGAGTGAGACTGAGAAACAGACATACAAAGACAGAGAAAGAGAGAGACAGGGGGGGGAGGAGAGAGAGAGAGAGAGAGAGAGAGAGAGAGAGAGAGAGAGAGAGAGAGAGAGAGAGAAATACACAGAGAGCGAAAGGAGGTGAAAGAGAGGAAGCCGTTAGGATCGAGGGAAAAAGAGAGAGAGTGAGAGAGAGAGTGGGGGAGAGAGAGAAGGGGGAAGGAGAGAGAGTGATAGGAGAGAGAGAGAGAGAGAGAGAGAGAGAGAGAGAGAGAGAGAGAGAGAGAGAGAGAGAGAGGTACCACAGGAAAAAGGGAGAAACAACAATAAAAAAAAAAGAGACAGACAGACGGACAGGGATGCAAATAACCCCCAAATAAACTTTAAAAAATAAAAATAAAAAGATACAGAGAGAGAGAGAGAGAGAGAGAGAGAGAGAGAGAGAGAGAGAGAAGGTAACACAGGAAATGGGAGAAACAATAATAAAAGAAAAGAGACAGACAGACTGACAGGGATGCAAATAAACCCCAAATAATCCTTAAAAAATAAAAATAAAAAGATACAGAGAGAGAGAGAGAGAGAGAGAGAGAGAGAGAGAGAAGGTACCACAGGAAAAGGGAGAGAAACAACAATAAAAGAAAAGAGACAGACAGACGGACAGGGATGCAAATAAACCCCAAATAATCTTAAAAAATAAAAATAAAAAGATACACAGAGAGAGAGAGAGAGAGAGAGAGAGAGAGAGAGAGTTACCTGGGTACAGGTGTGTTCCAAGATGCTGGCCACGGCAACCGCCGCATCCATGGCAACGCCAGACACTGGAGAGACAACAAACGTCAACCACAAAAACTAAATTTCCCTTCACTCACCTCACCCCCCCCCCCCCCCCCCCCCCCACCATCCCCCACTGTCATCCCACCCCCTGCCCATCTTCCACTTCATCCACTCTGGAAGGACAAAGAGGAGGAGGACGAGTGAGAAAGTATGTGGACAGGGGGTGGGGGGGGGGGGGGGGGGGTATTGACAGGAAAAGAGAAACAAAACTGTGGTAAACTAATCAGCAAGCTTTGCCTATGGACACTGACATTCATCAAAACAGTCCGGTGTTACCCTGACAAACAACCTCCTTTACCACAGAGAGAGAGGCTGGGGAAGGGGAGGGTTGGGGGGGGGGGGGTGGGGTAGAAAGTGGAGGGGAGGCAGGGGGGAGAGGGGAAAGAGACCCTTCTTATTACTCTTCCTACCCTCATCCACCCCCTCCCTCCGCGCCCCCCAAATCTTTCATAGACTTGGTTTTTGAGAGCATTTTTTTTTTTTTTTAAATTTTCGTCTGGGCATCCTGATGCTTAGACCCCCCCCCCCCCCCCCATCCCCCCCCCCCCACACACACACACACACTACTCCCCCCTGCTCCTGGAATCTGAAATGGGCAGTTTCAATTGTATTGTTTCCATAACAACTCCTGACTCTCGTCCCCCACTCTCTCTCTCTCACACACACACACACACACACACACTCACACTCACACACACTACCCTCCCCTTTCCCTCCACCCCCACCCTTTCCCACTCGAAAAAACAAGATCAAAATAAACCTGCACTATGTTAAGGTCATGCTACAAACCACTGCAGTTTCCAAGTTCCTGTGTTGAGATTGTTACTACTGCTCAGAAAGAAAACTGTGGTCAACAAATTGGCAAGCTTTACCCCGATGCCAACATTCTTTACAACACTCTGGTGTTACCTTGACAAACAAACCTCCTTCCTCACAGAGTGAGGTTGGGGGGGGGGAGTGGGGACTGCGGGGTGGGTGGGGGGGTGGGGGGGCGGTTGTGGAGGGGGGGGAGGAGGGGGGAGAGGGCAAAGAGACCCCCGTCTTACTCTTACTGTCCCCTATCCTCCTCCATCCCTTCCCACTCTTTCATACATTTGGGGTTTTTTTCAAGGCAAGATGGATCCCAAAGTTCAGACTTTTAGAGCTAGTTTCTTTATGGAGTTGGGTTATAACACACTTTTCTAAACATTCTCTTTATGTTTATTTATATAAAAAAAGAAGGAAAAAAAAAAAAAATACTGCAACACTACACCAGTCACACCAAAACTGCATTAGAACAGAATCTGCTTTGCACAACATTTCAGATCAAACGAAGCAGGAAAAAGTAATCTCATTTAGAAACTCTTTCATAACACCACAGAAAAAGAAAAGCAGTCCTGCAAAAAAAAAAAAAAAAAAAAAAAAAAAAAAAAAAAAAATCAACAAACAACTTCATCTAGATTTTCCCTCCGCGTCCCGTCATGAGCGACAAGACAGAGGTGTCGTCTCCAGTCCTTTGCGTTGTCCATCCGAGGCTTCCTCAGAATGCCTCTGGGAAAGTCTGTAGAATGGTGTTGGATAGGAAGCTGGCACCAGACCCTTGCCCACACTGACATGGCTTGATAGCTGCCAGGGGGAATACCTGGCTGCTGGCCGACACTGTTGTTTGTCTTGTATTAGTAGTAGTAGCAGTAGTTGAGGGCTGGCTCAAAGCCTAGGCCTTTTGGCCTTTTCACACCCCATCTTTTATATGTTTAGCTTCTCCATGGGGTCTGAAAAACTTGCCTTTTTATTCATACATTCATACTGTCGATTTCCTGAAATAAATTTTGAGTTCCGAGTCATTCTCCTGGAAATTTGTCAATTTGTTAACGTTGTTAGTAAATTTAATTCCAAAAGGAATTGCATTCCACAGTTTTCTGCAACTCTGTTAGAAAAACAAAAACGCTCTTTTGTTAGTATTTCTTTGTTGAACAAAGATTTTACCGTCTGAATTCCCCTGTTATACTAGCTTGTGAATGGAAAAAAATGTTTCAACTAATAAATTCTCCACATTGTTAAGATTAAGAGTGCTTCTACAGTGCTTATCCTCTGCTAGAGACAAGCTCTACGCGCTCTGCAATCCACACTTCTGATTTACACAACGGGCTGCCTACCTGGGTAGAGGCGACTGAGGAGCGGCCTGCTAGGTGCTAAATTCTGTAGTTTCCCCTATGTCATTCAGTGGAATATTAGTCACTCAGTTTTTCATTCGTTCCTTCATTCTTTGGTGTCTGCAATGTGTATAAATGTCATCCATACCAACAGCCATAATCTGTTTTCACTTCTGAAAGCTGGTGACGGGATTTTATGGGTATGCAAGATGTTATCTGTGAGTTCACGTGCGGAACCTCAGTTTTCGAAGGACTTTGCAAGAAACAGAATCAGAATGAATGTTACTCAGCGGGAAAAAACCCCTTTACCGAAACGGCCCAGTGGAGCACGAGAGCGACGCTCCACAAACTGTGTTATTACAGCGGCCAATTCCTCATTGGAGATCCTGTGAATCTATATGATATTTACTCTAAAACATCTCTCTCCAAACGTCTGCAGAGTCCAGCTCTCGTCCACATGGGAAAGGATGGATATCACCAAGTCACTTGCGCAGCATTGTCTTCACTGGGAAAGCTGATGAACCTACTTTTCCAGAAGAACTGGAATTTTCTCACAGCAGACACAGCTCTGTCACTTCTTATAGTTATGCACTCATATACATGCGTGCGCATACACACACACACACACACACACACACACACATTTGCAAACACACACAAACTGCCAATGCACACAAGCAAGTACACACACACACACACACACACACACACACACACACACACACACACACACACACTGCCCACCATATGAAGAGGACGTCCATCAGGTGCCCTGGACATGAGACGACGGCTTGCATAATCGTTGTGGATGCTCACACATGCCATCTGAAAATCAGATCAATCCAACACAGAGCCTTATTAGCTGGCTAGGTAACCACACTTATATGAACAGAAAGATGACATTAAACAAAACAGTATACAACACAAAGCATCTGACACTGTTCTCTGAATATTTCATACTTCACGTCAAAGAGGGGATTGTTTTCCAAAAGCCGATGAGTCAGATGCACATGGTTCCGTGAAATGACCCTCAACAGGGTGAACCATGCGCAGGCAGCCTGACAGCAAGTGTACTACAGACAGACCCATACATGCCTACCGCTAAAAAATGAATTTCAGTAGCACCGATTTCAAATTTCTGTAGCACGGACTCAAAATCAGTAGCATTCGTTTTTTTTTTTTCTTTTTGAAACAGTTGTGTGGAAAGAGCTAGTCAGGGTATCATAATCAGCTCAACCTATGCACAGAATAAGACAGAACTTTACCGCCGTGTTTTGATTACAGAAAATGCGCTGTCACAAATCACTCACTTTGCTTTTGAATCGTCAAGAGTCCAATTTCACAATGAAGGGAAATTTGCCACTGTATTTGTCCAGGAACTTCTGTGACGGCTGACGCTTTTTTGATGCAGGTTCATCGGCATCACCAGTTGGCACATCCATTCGCTTTCTCTTTGTATTAGACGCCATGTTTCTCAAAACTTCAATTACTTGCGATGCCCGGTTTAGTACTTCTGCTTTCAAAAGCATCGTTTGCTTGAATATCTGAATTTAACATCCCTCTATAGCAGAAGCCGTAGGAGACATACGTTATTCATCTGCTTGATGAAGATAGAGCTTTATGACCCATTTACCATTCAATGTTCTGCTTCTGCTTTCAAAAGCATCGTCTGCTTCAACTCGCAATGATTTAATTTTGTTGAAAAATCTTTTTACTGTAACGAAAAATAAATTTCCGTAATTGCCATAGCTACTTCGTTTTTTTGTTAATTGCCGTAGAAATATACGGAAGTTCCGTAGGGGTAGGCATGTATGCATACCTTTTTTTTCTGCATACCCAGGCCCATACACTCCCTGTATAGACAGGCTGATACTCCTGCGGACACTCCCTGTATAGACAGGCTGATACTCCTGCGACACTCCCTGCATAGACAGGCTGATACTCCTGCAGACAGTCCCTGTATAGACAGGCTGATACTCCAGCAGACATTCCCTGTATAGACAGGCCGATACTCCTGCTGACACTCCCTGCATAGACAGGCTGATACTCCTGCCGACACTCCCTGTATAGACAGGCTGATACGCCTGCCGACACTCCCTGCATAGACAGGCTGATACTCCTACCGACACTCCCTGTATAGACAGGCTGATATTCCTGACAACACTCCCTGTATAGACAGCCTGATACTCCTGTATAGACAGGCAAGGAATGATCCCATCTATCTAACAAAGGGAGTGGAGTTTTGTGTGTATGACCGTTTTTTTTTTTTTTTTCATCCCGCCATTAAGGCAGCCATACTCCAACTTCAGGGAAGGTGCATGCTACAAGTAACATGTCATCCATACCAACATCCAAACTGGCCTTCTCTTCCAAAAGTTGGTGATGGGAATTTAGGGGTGTGCAAGATGTTATGTGTGCGTTCACAGACGGAACCTCGGTTTATAGTCTCATTCAAAGAAACAGTTTGGGACATGGAATCAGAACCAATGTTAACTCCGAGGAGAAAATGTTGCTGCACCAAAAAGCCCCGGCAGAAATTCGAACC
>JADBJO010008196.1:0-7500 GCA_016801955.1 Conus betulinus | reverse complement strand
TGATGATCAAAGGGCAATCACTCACAGTCTTGGGAATCATCAATTTTTCGTAGCAGTTGCTTCCCTTTAACTCTTACACGCTCATTTCTTGGCATTGTCATGAGGACTTGATAACCAATTGCCAGGTCCCAAGCGGGGTTCAATGTGGCAGCTTGTTTTCAAAATCAACACATCAAGTATTGTAAGTTAACAATAACAGGCGACTCAGCAAAACAGGTCATTTGCAGACGCATGCAACATCAAGACAAATATGCCGTATTTCCACGTGATCAACTTTAATTATTGTGTGTTGATGGCCGCTCTATGGTGGACTGTGTACAACTGTTGACAAGAATCACCACATCCGACAGCACTGACCTCTTGGGGGTCTGTAGTGCCGGCCCACAGAGTACATCTTCAGGGGAAGACATTCCTTCCTCACCTGCATCCTTGTCAGGAATGCTGAAAAAATTTTTTTTTTTTTTTTTTAACTACTACACCACTACACACTTTGCTGCAGAAATGCAACACAGAATTCACATGTATTTTACTTGGAAAAATACAAAAAAAAATCTTTCCAAAAACATTTCTTTTTAATACATTCAAGGACATGTTTTCTAAAGTTTGCAGACCAAAAAGATACAAGAGAGTGAAAAACTCTTAGAAACCTTCCTTTAACCCTTTCACCTCCTCTGAGTTCAGCCTGACAGTCTGCCCTGCCTGGCCTGTTTGGCTTCATCTGCATGAGCGAAGGAATACTTCATGTAATCTGCTATTTGCTGGAAGCTGTTTTACCCAGCGGCAAACAAACTGACAGAGTTATTTCTGAACCATCACGCAGCAAAACGTACATAATACAGACTTCCGATGTTCTGACAAATGCAAGCATTGTTGTAGTTCTTTTTGTTTTTTTTTTTTTTTTCTACATGGGCAAACTGGATACTTCATTTCAACTCTAATACCTGAAAATCTGTTCTACCAAAGTGTGAAATTTTTTGCACAGTCACAGAAATTCGTTTTGGAACATATTTAACTCTTTCATTCCTACTTTTCTATGAAGCATTACTTCCTCTTGTTCCTAGATTCTTATAATACGAGTATTCCCCTCATTCCTGGATTTAGAGAAGAAAAAAAAGGAAATGTAAAGTGAGAACTGCCATGTATGCAGTAGCAAACCAGCAGAATAGAGCAGCGACCACTTTCCCATGCTGTAGGGGCCGTCTGGCATCCATTCCATTCATAAACACTGCTGCACGAGCAACCCGGTCATGAAGTGTACTGATGACACCACTCAAGCGAAGTTCAAAGCGCTTATCGTGAGAACCGATTTTCCGGCTGCAGGAAGGAAGGGTAGGATTACTGCAAACCGGAAAACTGGGTTTTAGGGATTAAAGAGTTAAAATTCTTTGTAATATTATGCACCTTTGCACAAATGAGGCTTTGACAAACTGTGGACAACCTATGCTCTCTGTAACTTTTTTCGTTTTTGCTGCCTCATCTTCTGTGCCACCTCAGAGGCAATGCACCCACACCGCTCATTCCGACACCCATCCACAGCCACAGCCCGGTCAGTCCTGCTGCAGCGCCGGCACTGGCAATCCACAGGGAGCAGTCAATGTCAGGTCATCAAGAGGCAACCCCACGGAGAGAGACACTGCACTGCTGCCGAGTCACTTAAGTAAGTTGCGTTAAGTGGCGCCTGTTCTGATCCAACATACGCAGGACACCACCAACTAAGCCCCCTACTGATGACAATAATTGCTAAGTCACAGAGCCGGTGTAAGTGAGCTCTCCGTCCTGAGGGCGCCACCATGTCCGTCAAATGACAGTCCCCATGGAATCACCAATACCGGTGACCCTGAAGGTATCAATCCAAGGCCACAGATGTGGAGAGAACACTGAAACTTAGGTCACCATGACAACATAGCATGAAGGACCACAGAATTTGGGGATTTTTTTTTTTCTTATGCTGATTGATGAGAATGAGGATAATGAAGATGAAGTTACAGATTTCCATTCTGGTATGAGACTGCATGACAGGGTGTTCTCTAGGCTTACTTTCATAATATATCCAGGGGTCAACCAGGCCGGAGATATAGAGACACCTGCAATGTTGGTCAGGAAATCAGAGCCAAACTCTCAGACGCGTCCATAAAGTGGATGAAATCTCCACTGTGTGATCCCAGCCTTCCCAACTGAGCCTGTAGCAAACTCAGCTCTCTTGTCAAATCAGAAATGAGAATCAGAATGAGAATTAAACCCACAACCTCTTACCCTGGAGTCCACGATGCTAACCACTTCGCCACGGCAACTGGTGCTCTGAGGAACTTAAACATCATCTCAAACGTTTCCAAGAAAATGTCCCCAAAGATGGTCATCTCTCTGAGGTTTGAGGCTTTGATAACAACAACAACACACAACAACAACAACAACAACAACAATACGAATTTCAAGGAGATCCCAGGAACAGTTCTAACCCCTGATCATAAACTCCATTCAACTTAAATCCAGGCAACCCCATGGGTCAGCGACCCCCAGGTCTGAAAGTTGGTAGTGGGATTTGGTGCAAGATGTTATGCATGCATTCACACACGGAACCTTGGTTTATAGTCTCATTTGAAGGACTATTTAGGAAGCAGAGTCAGAAGCAATGTTAACTCTCCGAGAGAAAAAATCCCCCTGTACCGAAATGGCCCGGCCTGGATTCGAACCCGCAACCCCAGGATCACCAAGATTACGAGTCCAGCACTCTACCACTAGGCTATTAGGCTATTCTGCTCCCCCCCCCCACCAACATACATACATATATGTTTATATATACATATATCTCTCTCTCTCTCTCTCTCTCTCTCTCTCTCTGTATATATATATACATATATATATGTATATATATATCTACATATATATATATATATACATATATATATAGGTATACATATATATATATATATATATATATATATATATATATATATATATATATATATATATATATATATATATATATATATATATATATATCTACATATATATATATATATATTTTTTTTTATATATATATACACACCTTTTTCATGAGCATCACAAACACTCACATCCCTTGATTTGCAAAAATTCCCACGCAATTTTCACACTCAACACCCTATAAAAGTTAACATTCCTTACGCATTACAAAAATAATAGAAAAAAATTTAAATTAAAAAAAAAAACCCATAATGATAACATTCAAAGTACTATGCCATTAACAACAAATGAACAATCTCACTTCAGTTTAGAAGTACCTGCGTAAGAAAGAAGAGAGGTTCCCTTCAAGCTGTAGGCATTTGTCTCCCTTTCCTCTTCCTTGGCCTCCACACTTAGGACCTGTAAAAATCAAACAATGAACTCAACTCTACGGGACAACAATGTTCTCCTGAATGAGTAATACAGCAAAATATGTGTTTGTGAATAGGTATGACATGTGTTTTGTGTGTGTGTGTGTGTGTGTGTGTGTGTGTGTGTGTGTGTGTTTGTATTATGTGTCTACAATAAAATGCATGCACATTCAGTGTTTGAATTTACTAATGTGTAATTTGTATATAAATGGAAACAGTAGTGATGATATGTATGTATGTCAGCATCCACGCACACGTACTAGCACATGCATCCGCATGTATGTGCACACACAGGTCATGACTGTGCACGTTCATACACACCACAAAGGCATTTACACTAATCTTGAATTAAAGAAAAAAAAAATGACATTTCTTTCTTAACAAACAAACTAAACAACCAAAAAACAGACTTTTTCTTTGTAAACTTAGCAAAGAGTAATAAATCAAACGAGAAAAAAAAATAATCTAAAGAACCGTAACTCACCTCTTCCTGTTCCAACCCACAGCCTTCCTGTTGAGACAAAAAATCCAATCACATGTCACTTGCAAAATATCACCGTCATGATCATTATTATGACATCATCAGATTAAAACCAGCTACAAAATCATTCATACTTTCATTCAGTTTAACAACTCTCTACGACTAAACTGGCTTTCTCTTCCAAAAGTTTCTTATGGGATTTAACGTGTGTGCAAGATGTTATACGTGCATTCACATATGGAACCTCGGTTTATAGTCTCATTTGAAGGACTCTTTAGGAAATGGAGTTAGAACCAATGTAACCTCTGTGGGAAAAAATCCCACTGTACCGGAACGGCCCGGCTGAGAATTGAACCACACAACCCCAGGATCATCGAGATTACGAGTCCGGCGCTCTACCAACCCAGCTATTCCGGCTCCCAGTAATAGTAAACATTTTAGAAAATGAAACAAATTTTTCTTTTTTCGTTCTTGGCCCCAAGCTATCACTTCATTAGAGGAGCACGTAGTCACATAGTCAAAGAGTTCGCCTGCGGTGCTGACCGTCATGACTTGGAACCATTCCTGGCGCCCCGTTATCATGAGCTGAAAACCCCCCTTGTCCACCATCCACAAGTAGTATACTGGAACCCAACTCAGGTCAGGAAAGGTTAAGGCAGCAGAAAAAAGGATGAGTCTCATTCCCCATGATGCTGTGCCCACACACAATGAACCTCTGGCACCAAGTAGTATACTGGAACCCAACTCAGGTCAGGAAAGGTTAAGGCAGCAGAAAAAAGGATGAGTCTCATTTCCCATGATGCTGTGCCCCGCACACAATGAACCTCTGTAACCCTTTCACTGACCCTTGGGCCATGCGGCTATGGGAGTGTGACCTTATTTCAGGCAGATGATTACAAAACAAACAAAACAAAACAAAAAAAGAACAAAGCTGACTTGTAATTTGATAAAGGCTACAAAGCCTAAAAATATAAATGGCCACATTTACACACAGTAACGAGAAAATCAGCTGTGGATAGAAGTAACCTGGACTCCAGGACAGGTGGCTCAAAGTTTTAAAAAAAAAAAAAAAAGATAAAAAAAAAAACAGACTGCCAGTCTCAACAGGTTTAAAACCCACATACCACACCACAGAGCGAAACATTTCCGGCGAGGCCAAAGGGGAATAACCTCTGTCCCTCAGACAGGTGGCAGCACTGTGAAGTAAGGACTGCTCCAGCTCTGCCGCCACCCCCTGGAGGTACACAGCCCTGGGGCCCACCGAGCTGTCCACAAACAATGAGAATGACGATAACACGACGACACAAGGAAATCTTCAATGAGAGCAGGGAACAGAAAATATGGTAAATAACGAACAAGTAGGGCAACTCTTGCTCCCAAGATGAGATAATGACCACAAACGATGCAATATTCTTTCCAAGATGCGACAATGACTACAAACAATGCAACATTTTAACAAAAGGTGCACTTCTACTCAAACTGTGTTTTTTTTTTTTTTGTAGAGCTCTGCAACTTGCAACTTTTATCAAATGCCGACAGTGACTGACCATAATGAGGTAGATCAGCTGATTGATGAGCAACCGATCAGTGATGTGCACCCGATTATCACACCAGGTCAAAGTACACACATCATTTAAAAAACATGTCTGCATCAGTGATGCAAGTGTGCAGACAATCTGATATTGTGGGGTAAGTATACAAACTGTAGGGAAGAAAAACAACAACAAAAAGAAAAAAAAAAAAAAGGGGGGGGAGGGGGAGTGGGAGTGCCACATACCTGAACTTCAAGAGTCCGCGCTGCTCACACCCAGCTGGACGTGACTGGTATGGCCTGAAACAGGGCGAAAACAGGTAAAGAAGAAGAACAGGCTGTAGTCAGATGTTACCTTCAGTTTAGACATGGCCTGTTGGCAGCCAGCAATCTACAAACTACAGGCAAAGTGTGCAGCTATATGTTCACATCTTGCTGTACCTTACTGAGTGTTGCGCACAGTTTCAGTTTTCATCAAGGATGTGTCAGTATGTGCAGAGCTGTTCTCGCTGCACCACATCCACATGCCATGAACGCAGAGCTACAGCTAGAGTTAGTCTGTTCTTTTTTTTTTTTTTTTTTCCCCTCGTGTACAGTTCACTATATATGGGGAAAAAAAAATGGCTGTTTTTGGGATGGAGTGATGTCTTTGAATTCTTTTCATTACTTTTAGAGAATAGATAAGTTAAAAACAGATTTTTTAAATTTTTATTGAGGTTTCTTTATGGCAAGTGTGTATGTGTTGCGGAGTTACCTCACTTGGCATTGTATTGACAGTCAAAAAGCACAAAGTCATGCAGTAGGCAGAGGGTTGATGTCTATCCACCAGCAAGCGTGGGAAAGCACAGACTCTCACACACCAGCCAGAGCAGAAAGTTCCCCCCAAATGGCAGCGAGATGCTTTTAAAAAAATCATGGGGGGTATGTTCCTTGTTTCCAAGACTGATACCACCAACCAGTCTTTCTACAGACTCCCAGCTAGACAAATTCAACAGTAAAACACGTCTAGATTTGGGTATTTCAAGGACAGATAACCAGACAGCAAACCAGCTGAGCTGAACAGAATGCTTGGTCTTATTCTACGCTCATCTTTTATTCTTTTGAAATATTTTTCAGGTTGCCATATTTTCATTAAAGTTTAATTAAAAGAGGAATTTTTTTTTTTTTTTACCTGGATCAGTCATAGTGCCTTTCCAGACCTGCACATGCTGATCCTCCATGTGGGGCTGAAACACACACACACACACACACACACACACACACACACACACATGAACACATACATGATCTCACACACACACACACACACACACACACACACACACACACACACACGTGTGCGCATTTGCACGCACACACACACACACACACACACACACACACACACACACACATGAACACATACATGATCTCACACACACACACACACACACACACACACACACACACACATGAACACATGCATGATCTCTCTCACACACACACACACACACACACACACACACACACATACACACATACATGACAGTGGAGCGCACACACACACACACACACACACACACACACACACACACACACACACACACACACACACCACACACCGTGCGCGCGCATGTGTGCACACACACACACACAACTCACATACACCACACATACACATACACACACACACCACACACACACCACATACATGTACACAAGCGCGCGCGCACACACACACACACACACACACACACACGCACGCACACACACACACACACACACGCATGCATGCTTGAATGACTACTTTAATCCCTGGCTCTAGAAACTGAGACATTCAGACACCAACAAAAACCATAGTGTACAAGCCTTCTTTGAGTCAGTGACTTGCACAGACAACCACCATTAGTCTTACCAGAGAAACTTTTGACTTATCTCACAGTTTAGATCCTGAACGAATCACTCCAAGCAGTGGAAAAGTCTGCATCAAGCATGACCAAGTTGACAAACTTCAGCAGATCATCTGACAAATCTAGAAAGAGGAGAAACAAACCCACCTACTTACAGTGAGAGGGTGGAGATCAGCAGGCAACTGCACCACCTGCCTCGTCATCGTCTGTTCCGCAATCAGCCATGTGGGCTTAACACACATAACA
>JADBJO010008195.1:80000-95000 GCA_016801955.1 Conus betulinus | reverse complement strand
GACAAGATCCGAAACGAAGATCTGTGGGAGAGTGCGGGACAGGAACCAGTGGCCAAGCAGGTACTGCGAAGGAAATTGGGGCTGGATCGGAGACACCCTCAGGAAGCCAGCATCCAACACCACACGCCAAGCCCTGACCTGGAACCCGCAGGGAAAGAGGAAGAGAGGCCGGCCTCGCAACAGCTGGAGGCGAGACACTGAGGCAGAGCTGAAACAACAGGGGACCAACTGGACTGGAATGACCAGAATGATGGGCATAATGATGAATGAATGAAAGAAAGAACTAAAGCTGTTACTATTTTGAGCATGCAAATTCCATTCTTGCCATCTACAGTCAAGAAGTCTTTAAATGTACGGACAAAATCGTTCATATCTCCGACACCTTGGTTAAGCCATACATACCCCAAAAAACCCATATTCGTATAATTTTGCCCCAACATGCGACACCCAGTTCATCTTGCATCTGTTATCTAGTTCTAACAGCACTTCATACGCTTTATGAGGCAATCTATGTTCAGCCATCCGAGTCATTTTTAACCAGTGCTTGACACATTTGACAGTGGAGAGCATATTACATGGGATATCTGTCAGATCAGTCTCCCCATACATAACATCATATAGTATTTGTGGTGATACACCCAAAAACTTTTTTTTAAGCAAATAAATGAACTTTTTCCATTGTGCAGCTGCAGCATCAAGACACCACAGCTCAGCCCCACATTGTAACAGGCAGGATTTGAGCATCAAACCATTTCAAACACAAGGCAAGCGATTCGTTGTTAAGCATCGACAATTTCTTCATAGTCCACATCAATGCATTTTTGACTCTGCAAGCAACGTCTTTACTTCCAACAGTGCACCTTAATCGCGCAGAACAATATATACCTAAGTACATATACATACGTTTACAGCAGGCATATTTATTGTTTTATATGTTCATTTTTCTCTAGCAGAGAGGTAATTTTCTTTTCTGAAAACAATCAAGTTACTCTTACTCATATTTACTTTCAACTGGAGTGAATCAGCTGCCCTTTGCAAACTATTCATCAGAATTTGGAGGCCTGTCCCTGATATTAAGAGAGAGAGAGAGAGAGAGAGAGAGAGAGAGAGAGAGAGAGAGAGAGAGAGAGAGAGAGAGAGAGAGAGAGATTTCGCTCAGAGGATTGGAGTACATTTCATGAGGTGCTGTTCACGGGTTTGGTTGTTCTTGGTGATGTGTTGTTGTTGTTGTTGTTGTTGTTGTTGTTGTTGTTGTTGCTGTCCGTTTTGCTTGTTTGTTCGTGTTTTTTTTTTTTTTTTTTTTTTTTTTTTCTT
Organism: Conus betulinus; assembly: GCA_016801955.1. Classification (NCBI taxonomy): domain Eukaryota; kingdom Metazoa; phylum Mollusca; class Gastropoda; order Neogastropoda; family Conidae; genus Conus; species Conus betulinus. The sequence continues at coordinate 93,686 of JADBJO010008195.1, read as the reverse complement.
TTTCTTTTTGTTTGTTTATCACTGAGGGTGTCTCTGATCCGGGCTGTTCGAATGCTTTTCCTGCAGAACTGGAAGGGGTGTCTGAAAAAGCAGACGTGGATTTACTTTTTTTTTTTTTCCTTTTTTTTTTCTTTCTCCTCCTTGCAAATTCTGATGAGTGACTGTCTGTTCGTCCTTTATTTGTTTGTTCTGTTTCGAACTGCTTTGAATATTGTTTGTGTCCACTGACGAAGACTCGATAGATCAAAACGCCTTGTACTAGTTTTGCTATTTGGTCCGTTGTTTGGCAGCCCAGCAATTATTTCTTTCTTCTTTCTTTCTTCTCTCTCTTGTTTTAGTGTCCTCTTGCTGTCACACCACTTTGCTATCCTCTCTCTGAATCCTTGAAATCTTACAAATCACAAAAATCATATTTGCTACCATTTTTGGCAACTGACAACCACCCGTCTCTCTCCTACCCTCACCCACCCACACTCCTTATACGACAAGGATCTCTGTTCTGTCTGTCTGTCTGTCTGTCTCTCTCTCTCTCTCTCTCTGTCTGTCTGTCTGTCTGTCTGTCTGTCTCTCTCTCTCTGTATCTCTCTCTCTGTCTCTCTCTCTTATGCATTATATCTCCATATGCAAAGTTTTCACCCGTGATCAAAGCCAAGAAAGTAGTCATGCACACATACAAACGCAGCACCAAATGATACGCGTTCCAAGTTTATCTTCACGCAGTCCACATGTTTGTGCGTGTATGGACATATATTTGGGCACACTAGTCCACACACACACACACACACACACACACACACACACACACACACACACACTGTTATCCTCATCGAAGTCAGCCGCAGGCGACTGTAAGACGTCAGTAATGCCCAAGGATTGGTACCAACGGCACGCCAGCCGTATTAGGTGTAAGTGCTTGCTGACAGCTGAGGCAGAATCCACGCTCTTCTCCTGGCGTGGATTGTGCCAGCGTGGATTGTGCCAGCCGTATTAGGTGCAAGTGCTTGCTAACAGCTGAGGCAGAATCCATGCTCTTCTCCTGGCGTGGATCGTGCCAGCCGTATTAGGTGTAAGTGCTTGCTAACAGCCGAGACAGAATCCACGCTCTTCTCCTGGCGTGGATCGTGTCAGCCGTACTAGGTGTAAGTGCTTGCTAACAGCCGAGACAGAATCCACGCTCTTCTCCTGGCGTGGATTGTGCCAGCCGTATTAGGTGTAAGTGCTTGCTGACAGCTCAGGCAGAATCCACGGTCTTCTTCTCCTGGCGTGGATTGTGCCAGCCGTATTAGGTGTAAGTGCTTGCTGACAGCTCAGGCAAAATCCATGCTCTTCTCTTGGCGTGGATCGTGCTCTGGCTTCATCCTCGACTCCCTTGGCAGCCAAGCACCAGGCGCTGTCATGCGCCGCACAGGAACCCCCCGTCAGGCACGCCCCAAAGCGCCAAAAGCCCCAAGGCGCGAAAAACCAAAAGCGCGAAAATTGAAAGAGCAGCACCCCAAAGCGTCAAAAACCCCAATGCGCGAAAAAAAAGTCCGAAAGCGCAAAAAGTCCAAAAGCGCAAAAACCTCAAAGCGCTTAAAGACCTTTTTTTTTTTTTTTTTCTAAGCGCGAAAATCCCCAAACACCGGAAACATCAAAACCGCGAAAAGCCCCAAAGCAAGAGCCTAGAAAGCGTGCGCGAACTTCAGAGTCGAAGAGAGCGAGTGATTAGTATCAAAAGTGCGAAATTTCTGTGTTTAAAAGCCAAATTCATGCCCCCCCCCCCCCCCCCCCCCCCCCCCCCCAAAAACAACAACAACAACAAAACAACAACAAAAAAAACGCAAAAAAAAAAGCCCCAAAGCGCGATCGTAAAAAGTGCGAGTTTCAGTGCCGAAAAGCGCGAGTGATTAGTGCCAAAAGCGGGATGTTTCTGTGTCTAAGAGCGCAACCATGGTTTGTTTTTTTGTTTTTTTTTTTTTTCGGTGCGGGGTAGACGTTTCCATCTGAACTGCCGTGTGCAAACCCGGAGTTGACCATACGTTGAGGAATTCTTCGCTTTACATTGGGCTGATCATGCCTTGCACAATTAAATTGAGAACCGAGACCATCTCTCTCTCTCTCTCTCTCTCTCTCTCTCTCTCTCTCTCTCTCTCGTGTGTGTGTGTGTGTGTGTGTGTGTGTGTGTGTGTGGTTGTTGTTGTTGTTGTTGTTGTCTTCAATTTAATGTGTTTCCACATTAAGTGATATTAGACGAAGGGAAAAGGTGTGGAGATGGGGAGCATGAGGAGGGGGTGGGTGGATGGGTTATCTTGCAATCACATACACACACACACACACACACACACACACACACACACACACACACACACACACACACACACACACACACACACAGAAATAGCCAGGAAACTAGGTCCCAGTCTCTGGTATTCCAAAAGAATGTGTCGGTCTGAAATTTGCTCACAGCACAGACATTTTATATTCTTGCTGAATTTTTTTTGAAGGCATTAAGCTTTGTCCTGTAAGACAGCGAAGTAATGTGTCTAAATTTTAAAAGGTTCTATAAGTCACAGTTATTTTGTTTGTTAAACCATCGGAATTCATTAAGATACTGGAGAATTTCTCCTTCCTATGGAGAGATTTTGAAACGTTGTTCCACGATGCTTGCTCCATTAAATGATACCCCTCTGTAACGGATAATGGAATGTTTATTTCTATAGATTCCCTGTCTTGCCTTGCACCTTTTCTTGCGGCTCTATCAGCACAGTCTTTTGAATACAATACAACGTGTGATGGAACCCAACAAAAGACAATATTGGTCCCCTTTGATTTTAAAATGTGAATCATTTGATTGATCTCTATACTAATTTTGGATTTTTTTCTGGTAATCAAATGAACATAAAGCATACAGTACCGACTGCGAATCGACGCAGAATAAATTTCGAAAAATGATCAGTGGAAGATCAACTATGTAATTAAGAGCCATACGTATAGCAACGAGTTCGGCGGTAAATACTGATAGGTTTTTACCTACGGAGTATGACTTTTCTTTCTTTTTTTTTTTTTAAGCTGGAATTACAAATCCTGAACCAGCACGATGATCATCTAAGTGTGAGCCACCTGTATATACCTTTAAAATGATTTGGCTAATTTTTCTCTTGGTGCAGTCGGACTTCACTTTGCATGATATTTGGATTCTAATTCTACTTCACATTAATGTAATCCATATCAAAAATGTGGTTTATTTATCACGCACACGTACGTACGCACGCGCGCGCGCACGCACGCACGCACGCACGCACGCACGCACGCACGCACACACTCTACACACACACTTCTGCTTGTTCTCATTTATATCTAACATTAAATAAAAAGAGGTAGAACGCAGAATCGCATCAATTTCGAGTAACCAGTTGGTGAGCTGAAGCTGCAGACCTTCACAGCAAGAAAAGCAAAAAGGGAGCAAAGCACGTAAAATCGAGCTAGACAACCTACAGTTGTCTCCCGAGACCACATCTAAAAGCGTGCACACCGCCCCTTGTCATACACTCACTGTCGTAGCATCTTATAAAACTCCGAGTCTCTCTCTGTCTCTGTCTGTCAGTCAGTCAGTCTGTCTGTCTGTCTGTCTGTCTGTCTGTCTGTCTCTCTCTCTCTCTCTCTCTCTCTCTCTCTCTCTCTCTCTCTGCGTGCGAGCGTGAGTGTATGTGTGTGCTCCAAATAATATGTACGTACTTTGTCACATTCATTTTACTGTCAGTTTTTATACATGCTAATTTTTGTACGTTGTAGTACATTTCCATATGTTCCCCCGGCCCACCCATCATCCCCCCCCCACTTTCTCCTTCCCCTTCATTATTGCTTTTTTTTTTTGTTTTTTTTTTTTTGTTTTCATTATTATTATCATTGTGTTTTTTTTTCTTCATTTCTCCTCTATTTTCATTTGATGTTTCATTGTGATGGCATGACCGCTTTTTGTTTGGTTGCTTACTTTCTTTTCACTGCATGTTGTAGTCCCTACTCAGGTCGAGGACTGGATGTATGTAAAAAAAAAAAAAAAAAAAAAAAAAAGCACGTCAGTGCTTATCTATTACCCTCGTAAATAAAGAATTTTGTCTTGTCTTGTCTTGTCTTGTCTTGTCTTGTCTCTCTCTCTCTCTCTCTCTCTCTCTCTCTCTCTCTCTCTCTCTCTCTCTCTCTCTCTCTCTGCAACTGCAGAGACCGGTTAACTCCATGGGAACAAATGTGGCCACCATGTGTGTGTGTGTGTGTGTGTGTGTGGGGGGGGGGGGGGGGGGGGGGGGGGGGGTATAGTCTAGGAATATGAATGGTTTAAGTTAAACGAGCATAGAAAATGTGCATATTATAATTTTAAAAAAAAAAATCAGTTTTATAAGGAAACTTGTATGGAAGAGGAAGTTTAGTATAAGTAACCAAATCGGTATATGCATTCACTTGTAAAAACTACGAAATGAATACAAAGGGAAACATAGATAAATAATTGACCATCAAGTGATGAAGCTTGTAAATACGATAAACCAGGAAATGAAATGTAGGACAAGGACTTCGCGTAGCGGAATCTGTCTAGATGTAGGTCAACTCAGCATGAAGTCGCGTGATTCACTGCAGCGCTCACTCAGTCCGTCTCGGGGGGGTGGGGGGGGGGGTGGGGGGGGGGGGGGGGGGGGGGGGGGGGGGGGGGGGGGGGGGGGGGGGGAGGGGGGGGGGGGAGTGTGAGGCGGTTGGGGCGACGGTGGGGAGGCTGGATCGTCTGCTAAAAAAATGGCTGTCCGTAGATTATATTATAAGAGTATGGGTTTGAACTTTTTGATAATGATAGCTATCATATGCGCTCTGCTTATTTTTCCGATGGTTGCTTTTAATGATTAAAGTTTGAATTCTAGGGATCCAACCAGTTAAGAAACTCCTTTGGTCAACAGGCAACTTAGGCACATGTGTACGAGTCAAGTGTCAACAAGACCCACGGGACAAGATACGACAGGGGCACAGGCTGATAAGAAATAGGGTACACTACAACTAAAGTGAAAATAACTGTAGGAAAATACTAAGCTGATAAGCGGCAAGGCCATAGTAATTTATCCATGGGGCTGCTAAATCCAACGAATATAATCAACAGAAGTCCAACACCACACGAACACGACCACAGAAGAACACACACTGAGTGTCAAAGGTTAACATGGCAGCTATTGTTATGCAGACCCAAGATTCGGGGTTTTCCATTCCTTTGCACGGTAGGCTACTGAGCGATATGCCAGTCTGGAGCATGCGTAAACGTAGTAAATAAAAGATACTCAAAAATAGCATGGCTTTCAGGAGAAGTGTTCGACGCAGAGGTAGTAAGGTCTCCACTGTATATGTACATATGAAAATACGATGAGGGAAATGTAATTGTAAACATGTGTTTTGCATGCTAGTATCAATAGCTCTCATACCATGAGTCTTAAATATTAAGATATATACTCATATTATGTTCATAAGGAAGAACGTACTAAGAAGCATTTATGTATAATTAAGATAGTATTCTGCATGTACGTACTGTCATGAAAGAATGTATTTGTTGCAGTCATGGTAAATTATGTTCTAACTATGCAAATTTGTTTTTTCCTTGTTGCGTACTCATGTGAATAGGCTGAAGGCCTCACATTAAAGTCACGAGGCACGAGTCTCTCTCTCTCTCTCTCTCTCTCTCTCTCTCTCTCTCTCTCTCTCTCTCTCTCTCTCTCTTTTTTTTTTTTTTTCCCTTCTAAATTTAATCCCGTATTGTACTGTAGTTCTAGTCACTTTTTGCATGCTTCCTTTGTTACCTCATCTTATTTTATGTTGTTGACCCTACTCAGGGCGAGGACTGGATGGATGTAAAAAAGCACATCAGTGCTTATCTATTATCTCGTAAATAAAGAATTTTTTCTTGTCTTCTCTCTCTCTCTCTCTCTCTCTCTCTCTCTCTCTCTCTCTCTCTCTCTGATCTACCTAAGGGAGAGTACACAGGACAGGTACCAGCGAATGGATTATAATTGTTAACTCCCTTGCACCAGGTTTTTCCACGCAACTTGGCCATGCCAAGAGGATCCCACAGTCGATGTAGTGAACGTTCGTCTGCGGAGCTGGCCGTTCCTAAATTGCTTCACTCGTGGGGTCCTACTTTTCCGGCTGGAAATCTTTCTCTGTCCGTCCATGAATGGATGGGTATCTGATTCCATCAGAAGCCACAGACAGTGGAGGTTTTTCCAGGCTCCGCCGTACCTTAAACACAGTGAACTTCTCACTGTTGATAGATTTTGTGGCCGTACAACTCTGGGACTTTCATCTTCACCAATCCAGTTTTACCCTCATCGTACAGTCGGCTGGAGACTGGTATGCACGATCAACCACATCACCCTAAAGACTTTGTCAAAGCTAGATATGAATATACAGCACGTTTAGCCTATATATTCAGCGAGGACCACGATCGAGACTGTCTGCAGTTTGAGTTCATGTTGAACGTTTTTTTTTCTTCAATGTCGACGATGAAAATGATAATAGCGATGACCTCCACCCTCTCCTCCTTATCATCATCATCATCATCATCATCATCATCATCATCATCATCATCATCATCATCATCATCATCATCACCACCACCATCATTAATAACGGAGAGAGAAAGGGGGAAAAAAATGCATCCATGGATAAAGAGCGCGCGCCTGCGTGCGTGCATGCGTGCACGTGTGTGTGTGTGTGTGTGTGTGTGTGTGTGTGTGTGTGTGTGTGTGTGTGTGTGTGTGTGTGTGTGCGTGCGCGTGCGTGCGTGCGTGCGTGTGTGTGTGTGTGTGTGTGTGTGTGTGTGTGTGTGTGTGTGTGTGTGTGTGTGTGTGTGTGTGTGATCTTTTTCAACGTGATTACCTGTTGTCGTGGGTGGGAAAGATGATGTGGATTTGAATGGGTTGATGTATAGACAGAGAGCTAGGAGATGGGTGCAGGACATCACATTCTTTGTAGCTAACATAATGAATCGGATGTGTGGTGGGCCATCTTTGCAACGGTCAAGTTTTCATCTGTGTCTATTCCATTTTAGGAAATGAAATTCAAGCCTATATGTGAACTACGCTCCTCCAATACTTAAGAGCATATTTTTACATATCTGCACGTCTGCCAGAACAAAGCTGCATTGAAGTTTTGTCTTAATGAACTAATTATAGTGGTGGGGACCTGAGTTTGTTCCCTGGTGACGAAGCTGCCATCACCAGCTAGGAATGTTGCTGCTGCACTTGTGTTAGCCGCCGCATGTATCCGGTTCATCTGCGAAAACAATTCCCTAGTGTTTCTGTCAGTGGTCATAAAGAAACAACCATCTTAAGCCAAAGATTAGGGCAGTAGACACTGGAAAAACTTTTATTAAATGACCTTTTGACTGGCTGAGAAAAAAAAGCACCCTGACCGCAAATGGGGATTTCTAAACCAGACATGTCTGGCATTTCCTGGTTGACTACATACTGTGTAGGTGAAGGCATGTGGGCACTATACCGAGTTTTAGAATATGTCCAACAAAGTGGATCAGATCATAACGGGGAGTGGTGGTGCAGATGTACATATATGCCAGAAGAAGTCTGAAAGAGATTTGTCTGATAATTGCTTCATTACTTCCAATGAAGAAGAACGTTTTCAGTCAAAACATGGAGATGTGCACATTCCTTTACCTGCAAACCTAGTGGTGCCTGTTTATGAATCAGACATAATGACACAGACAGTTGAAATCCCTATTCCATCCATGGGTATTAAAATGAACGATTTCGGATGGGATGGCGACGACACTGTCAATTATGTAAATGGAGATGATAGGGCATATGATCAAGTATATCACAAGTACTCTAGAGTGAATGATAATGAGAGAATGGAAGGAAACTGGCTGGCTTTCTTCCCTAACCATCAGATTTTACACAAAGTCCAACATTTAAGGGTAAATATTTGTGTCTTACTGTGTTTCTGGTCAGTGGCAAATCTTTTGTCTTGTCCAGGAGCCGGAGTCTCCCGTATTCAGCCCATCTACGAGGATGAAAACTCTAAAACACACACATACATAAAAGCGCACGTACGCACGCACGGACGCACACACGCACGCAAGCACGCTCCACGTACGTGTATTCAAGCTGTTGAAGAACCTTTCTCCAGGATCAATTTCTTGTGCGCATCACACAATATCCACTCACCTCTGAGCAAGGCAGAGGCTGTTCTTTATCCAGGATCCGTTTTGTATGTGGCAGTTATCTCCACCTGCAGGACTTAGAGCGCCAGTAGGCAAGATGATGGGCAGAGTGCTGCACTCTCTATCTTCTCCGTGCTAATCAACTTCGCTGAATTGAAATAGAAGAACCATTGTCTTCAAGTCCTGTAGCAGTGGAGAAAAGGTGATGGGAACAGGCGGAGAAAGCTGCTGGAAGTACTCAGCCATGACCCTGCCTGTAGGAGGCTATGCTGCGATGGTGGTCCACCCTACACTGGGTTCTATCGGTGCCCGTAACCTATGACAGTGCTGTGCCGATCTTTTAAAAGATGGCGCTGCTTGCTCCACAAAGGTCAGCGAGGTGAAATGATCCCTAAACAAGCCATTAGTAGTATGAAGTACCTGCCAGGTAACCACGCCTGCCCGAGCATCCACTTGAACAATCAAAGCAAAACGAAGAAGAGAATGAAGAAGGCTCTGACCCTTGGAGCATACAGTGTGCGAACTTTGTCGGACAGAAGCGACGGACCAGAACAACGTACGGCTCTCATTGTCTTAATGTTTGGTCGTTACAAAGGTGATGTCATAACTATGAGCGGGATCAGATAGCCAGTGAAACTCACCTGGAGGATGTAAGTGAAGGAAACACAATGTTCTGTACTGGGAAGACCAAAGACACCTCAAGCACGTCTGACGTTGCTTTCATATATCCATTTAGGTCATCAGCAGCCTGGACAGCGTACCTAATGAAATCGACTGTCGCCCTTTGGTCTTGCTGCCGTCGTCGTCGTCATCGTTGTTGTTGTAGTTGTTTGTTGTTGTTGTTGTTGTTGTGTTGTTGCTTTGATATTGTCGTTGTTATTATTGTGATCATTTCTTCTTTTTATAATTGATGTTCTTCTTTTCTTTCACGAGCATTTTCCACGTTTACCCAAGACGAGATGTTAATATTCTTACTACTTTCTCTTCTCGTGCCTGTCCTCGTCGCTGTGTGGCCACAGTCCACAGGTAGAGAAGTGGGTTGAGGGCCGAGTTGAGAGGTAGCAGGAACACAACTAAGGCGTCATGGAGTTTGCTGAATCCAGTGACATGGTGTGAAGACATCATCGTCACCAGTCCGAAGCAGAACCAGCACACAGCGTCTGTGATCGCCACTTTGCCTGTTACGTGGGCTGAGGAATAATAGGGTTTCTTTGAGGGATTCATTATTATTCTGTACTTAGGTGTTCGTTTGTAGACAGCAGTTTGACCAGCCACAATCATCAGAGATAAAACAAAGTTAAACGTTATAGTAACTATGAACCATATACATTTTTTATTCGATTCGTGTCGATTAAACAGAACTAGACGGCACAAACCAGGCTGACCACACCAACCCCAGTGTGATAGTCCAGGAAAAAAACGGTAGCGACGACAACAACATTCCAAGAATCCATGCTGATATACAAACTGCATCACTTAACCTTTTATGGAAATTCCACAAATTTTCAATGAAACAAAGAATAGAAATATGATCCAAAACGATGAAACAAATGATCAAAATGGACACTTCACTGGAAAGAATGGATAAAAAGCCAGCCACCTTGCAAGTCACACTACTGGTCCAGGATTTTTCAGTTTGGATGAACATTCCATGAAACATGGCGTCTGCCGCCACAGCAATGCTGACATGAATCCCCATGCAGAAGTTAGTAATCTGAAGATGAGCGATGGCTCTCACAACATTGCTTTGAAACATACTATGGGTTGAAGATAAATGTATAAAACAAAACAAATTCCCTGAAATAGCACAGAAGCTGATCAACCAAAAGAAAGCCAAATATAGGTGGGTTGGCAGCAGTGTCGTGCAGGAAGGAAGTATAACATCAGGTGCAAAACACTTCAACTTGTCTGACCCTTTGGGGTGCATGTTTTCACAACAAAATCTATAGTTTGATGAAAATATTCTCTTTAGATGTGGTAATCCAGAAAATAAATCAAAAGGAAATACTTCTATTGGACTGCTTTGTATGTCGAGAGTCAGTCAACAGTGGCATGTTTTTGAAACCAATGGGTTCAATGATCTGAACAGCAGAGAACGATAAATCAAGGTACTTAAAACGTGGAAGATATACACATAAAATATCTATAACTGTCTTTAAATGTATTCCGGAAATATCAGCTTTGTCTTAGAGCATAGTGAATGTTTTTGGCGTTTGTACTTGTCATTCGGCTAAGAGGGTTGTTGCTTAGATGTAAATTCTGTAAATTAGATACATGAAGGAAAGTACTTACATTCCCAGTCCTCAACTGATTGTTGGCAAGATCTAACAGCTGCATATTGGCAAGTTTGATATGTGAAATATTAACAAGGGAACAGTAAGACAAATGCAGTCGAATATGATATGCATCATGAGTAAAATCACCCAGTGACATCATTGAACCTGTGGCGTCAAAGTATCGAAGATGAAGAAAACGGTCAACAGGAAAGGAAAAGAATGACTGCACATGAAGGAGTGACCTTGGCACAGACAGCCTGGAGGACAGGTCCTGTCACACATCAGTTCATCATCCCGCTGTGGACACTGACCCCACCCATCACACAGATTGTCTCTATGCACACACACTCTGGAAGCTCGACAGTGATAGAATCCAGGACATGTCAATCGCTCACAGTCTTGTTCATCCTCTCCATAAGTACAGTCTGAATATCCATTGCATCGGGTGAAGACGGGAAGACAGTTCAACAGCTCAGCAGTACAGCGGAAAATGGCTGTCAGGACAAGATTCGTCAGTTTTCATCACCTCCTGAGTGAAATATCCAGTGCCATCCAGGTTGATATAAAATCGTCCTGTCTTGTCTCCATCACTGGCCTTACTGCAGTAGGGACATGGGTTGCTCTTATCTTCAGCACAGTTTGTCTCATCTGAATCGTCCCAACAGTCTGAAAAGTCGTTACAGCGTTGGTTATGTGACACATACTGACCATTAGAACACAGAAACCCCTGACGTGGAGGATGTTCACAAAATGACTCATCACTGTTATCTGGACAGTCCTGACGGAAGTCACACACCAGTGTGTACTGTACTGTTGTTACGTCATCATCACACCTAAACATGGTGTAACTGGAGAACGAGAACATCTCAGGAACAACTCTCCTAGACGTCTGCTGAACAGTCACGTTCAAAACCATACAATACTGAACATTTCTGGATTTCCGACATTGGCTGTACTGATCACATGACAAAAACACATGCGTGGTGTGTTTATTTTCACACAAAAGTAAGAATTGCAGTGTGTTTGTTAAAACTATTTTGGAGTGACACAACACGGGCTGTTTCGACGTTTGAAGGAAAAAACAGTAGATGATTGTGATTTTATTTCACACATTGCACGTGAATATGAGTTAGATCCGGAAACTTTTGGCAGGACAACAATTGACTTCACATATGGATGTTTACAGGTTCTGGCGGGCAAATACATTCCTTCTATCTTAAAGTGGTTTACATAATAGATCAAGGTATTATCAGACCATTTTCGGAACCTGCTGTACATAAACAATTGTTTATCCCAACCTCCTGTGTAACCAATAGCCAAACCAGCAATTTGGACAATTTTTTTTTAAATGCGAAGAGAATACTCTTGTTCCTGCCTTGATTTTATTGAAGCCAGTATTCCCCCCTATGCCCGGCACTCATAAGCAAACATCACAAAAGGTGTTGATTTATCTACTGTAATTAGTTTGAAGCATTTGTCACGTGAAGCCACCATACCCTGACATCCAGGACTGCTAAAGGGACAGTGTTCTGTTTCATCACGTCCGTCCTCACACTCTAGCTTTTGATTGCAGTACACGTGGCCGTGAAATTTAGATAATAGCTTACTGAGCAGTTAAACAAACCACTGGATAGTTTGTGTGGCCGATCATTCACTGATAATACTGCAAAATATATTTTGAGACCAGTCGTTGCAATAGGTACGTAGCAAAAAGCTATTTTAGGCATGATGTCACGAAGACAAAAGCTGGTGAAAAAGGGTCCATGCATACACGTACAACAGTTGGCTGAGATGCATTTGGTGTGGCGTAAATCAGGTTTAGTTTTGATTTCCAGTCTTCAGAACAGTACAAGGGTATATGTGTGCCTTTGAATGCTAGCAATAACTGCATTTCCAGAAGGTATTGTTAACTCAGTTTCACAGTTCACGTAGTCGGGTAACAGAGATACAGTAACATACCCAGAGTTTTCATAAATATGTTCAAGAATGACACCGATCTTCTGAACAGGCCTGATATTAATATGAGGAAAGACTTGTTCACGGCTGTGACCTGCAAGCAACGCGTGGTGGAATGGAAAAACATATCCTCTACTAAATAGTTATTACAATATAAAAATTCTCTATGATCCTGCGACTGTAGCTCTTTATCACGTGCCAATAATTTTGTTAAAAACTCACCAGACTGACACCAAAACGAACGTAATTGAATCTGAGCAAGCGCGTACATTCCCTGTGGAACGTTCAGCTGAACGTGACAGAAAGTGGTGAAATCGTCACACATCCCACGGACCACCATTCCATCTGCGTTTGTTTGCAGTACAGGCCAATCCCTGATTAAACTATGACAATCTGTTCTGTTTTTCTCCAAAAGCGTGAGATTGGTACCAGTTCGGTTCATGAAATAGCTCATACCCGGACAGATGTCTCTGATCTTTCCAGAACCTGTTGAAGTGTTTATAGTACTGTTTCGTTTCCTAGTTTGGACGTAATGTATGGGAAGCACACACACACACACACACACACACACACACACACACACACACACACACACACACACACACACACACACACACACATACCGTGTGGATCTCTTCATTTTCCGAGCCTCTCCACTTCTTCTTCAAGAGTGCGGTGATCATCTTGTTGTACCACTAAAGAATGGATGAGATGGGGAAGCTTTAGCTGCTGTTACGCAACATTCGATATGCAAACTTCAGTCCCTATCTATGATGATTTCGGATGAAAGGGAGCTCGGTGGTCCTACTGCTTAAAGCCTTTTAATCTTTATCTTGAGTTCTGATGCAATCTGTGTTCCAAGGCGTTCCATTAAAAGTATAATTAATCATACATTTGGAAAGAGAGGAGGTTAGTTGCCGCCAAGGACACATTCAAACAGAGTACAGGATTAGACACAATGCATTTCGACCTCTTGGGTCTTCTTCAGGCGAAAGCAAATAACATTTAGGACAGTGACAAGAAGAACATGTAGCCACTTAGCTTGGCATCTCCTGTTCGTCTCCAAATCAACTAAAACAGAATACTGAAACGGTAATATATATTCATGTCGAAGTTTACATGTGCATCTTAGTCCAGTCAAAGTTTCAATATCCTTGATGGAGCAAAAAAAAAGCTGCTATTTCCATAATGGCCAAAATGTAGTTTTAGTCTGTTGAATGGGTTGAGGTGAAAGGACATTAAGATAAATGACAACACATTTAAAGAGTATTT
>JADBJO010008195.1:72500-75000 GCA_016801955.1 Conus betulinus | reverse complement strand
CAAAACGTTCTGTGGAAACACCTTTATAAGGCTACCACCCATGTACAGTTCTCTCAATGTTTGTGTGAAGTTATCCCCGTCTGAGTTAATCGTATGAATGGGAGTAAAATTTAAGTTCAGTTGTTGAAGTCCCTGAAAAGGTGAGATAAAACTTATTTCTAGCACCGTCAAAGATGTGTGTGATATATCTAGCATTGTGAGTGTGTACTGGTGCAAGTTAGTCGCGAGACCCTTGGAGAGTGAGGTTATAGGATTATCGGACAGAGACAGTTTTTGCAGATTTTCTAAGCCAAGAAAGCATGTCACATTGATATGTTGGAAGTTGTTGTCATTGAGGTTAAGAATCCTTAAATTCAACATCGTCATGCCAGGCAAGAAATGTAATGAGCATTTGGCAAGGTTTACATGAAAAAGGTGATTATGATGGTTGACGTCAGATAGTGTAATTCCTGAACCTGCTGCACCCAGGTAACGGAGCTGAGGGAAAAGTGGAACAGCAAAAGGCTGAGAGCAAATAAAATGTGTGACCTTGACACAGACAGTCAACAGGACAGGTCAAACCACACAACATCTCATCATCACGCAGTGGACAGTGAGGCCAGTCATCACACAAGTGGTCACTGTGAACACAGATTGTTGACACTCTGCACCTGAAAAATCCTGGACACGTCAGGTCTTCACATCCTTCTTCATCCTGGTGGTCAATACAGTCGTACATCCCATTGCATCGTGTGTAGACAGGCAGGCAGTCGTTGAAGTCACCAGGACAACGATAGTGGCTGTCAGGACAAGGCTCTGAGGAATTCATTGGAACGGATGTAAACTTTCTGATGCCATCAAAATTGATGAGGACAGGGGATGGGATAAACGTGAATTTAACATCTATGTCTTTGAATGTTCTACACAATTCCTTTCGTCTGATTCGTCATGACAATGGGATGTTTGATCACACACGTTCTTGTAAACCACACACTGACCATTAGTGCAGGTAAATGTGTTGACACACAGAGGATACCTACAGACTGACTCGTCACTCTGGTCAGGACAGTCAGGTAGATAGTCACACACCAGGGAGTAGGATAGTGTAGCTATTCCATCACGGCATGTGAATGTGGGTGATAATGTGGCATGGTGATCCCATGTATACACTTTGTTTGTATTAGTCAGTTGATCCGAAACATTGCAAGTTGTGAGCTTTCCTCTGCACACGTCATAATGGCTAGAACCACACACTATAAATGAATGTGTCCAGTGCCCGCCAAGGCACTTCATCATAAATTGTTGTCGCATGAACTCAGCGTGTGTGGTGGACACAGAAAGTGCCTTTGGCTGATAGGAGTACTCTTCAGTTTTGTTTGGCCTAAATTCACAAACCAACCCAGAGAAAGCACTTTGTGCATGCAGTATGTATTTGTTAGTCCTGCTATATGATCACCAGCCCACCGAACGAAAACATTCTCGGTATAAAAGCATCTTTTTTGTCCAATATGGCCTAGTGTAAAATGAATTATTTCAATACCAATAAGTTTCACACATAAAATGAAATTAAAAGAATGATGAAGAGCAGTATGTTTCTGCAGAATCACATGTCTATACATAGTAGGTAATGACATATCATTAGAGTAGACACCAACCCAAAGCCTACGCAGTCTTAATCTGTGCATTTTTGTTAAGGTTTTAAGAGAACCAAACCAGTCCTTCAAACACTTTGGGAAATGCATCTTGCCCCCCAGTGAAGCACAGTAGTCATCACCTATCACCATTAGATCACTGCCGTTGAAACGGGAGGGAACAGAGCCCTTAACAAATTTGTAGCAACTGTTGCACAATGCCACTAATCCCTGACACTGAGGACTGCTGAAGGGACAGTGTTCTGTTTCATCCCGTCCATCTTCACACTCTGTCTGATGGTTACAGCCACGTGGTGATGGAAGCTGGCATAGTGATCACAGAGCAGTTCCACAAACCACTGGCTAACTTCTGAGGGGCTTTGGTCTCGGGAAAGAAAGAAAAAAAACACGCGAAAGCAGTTTCTCTTTGTTTTAATGCATTTATTCCGTTTTGGCAATACAAGGGACACCTTAGAGGCGTGGATCACATGCATGAAGTCAGATGTATAATCCGTCTTTCTGTTCCAGACAACATGTGCTGACATTTTGAAATGGCCAGCGGAATACTCCATGGAATAACGTGATAGTGTGACATCCACTGAAAACTTTGCAGTTTCTCTGAAGCTCACTACGATGGCATTCTGGGCTGGGAGGGTTAAATTCCTGTGCAAATGATACTGGTCAGACAAACTCGCATTTGGTCCCACCGTGATGTAGCCAGAGGATCGTGACGGTCATAACCAGCAGCAAATGCTCTGACGCTTTGCCCTCTTTAACAGACTGACACGTTATGACACATTGAAATAAAAACTGTTATCTCCTGGCCAGTAACCAAATAGTAGGGTACACTTGCTTATGCTTTCCCGTGTCTTTGTGTCTTAATATCAGTG
>JADBJO010008195.1:60000-65000 GCA_016801955.1 Conus betulinus | reverse complement strand
TAGTATAGACCACAATCATTTCAATTTCTGTCAAGACATTTATACATATATATGTAATTGTACTTATTTTGCAGAAAAAAAAAATTGGACAACAAAATAACGATGTACCATTTAGAGAAGCAATCATCCTTGCTTTTTACTCTACGGGGGCTACGAATAGATACCTATGTGCATGGTATAGATTTTCTCTCTCCCGACAAGTGTAAGTAAGATACCGTGGCAAAAATATCGCCATTCTAGAACAAACTATTCATCAACAGACTCACTTGGAAGGCAGCCACTCGTCTAGTCTTCCGATGGGTAGAGGAAATACAAAATGAAAAAAAGAAATGTTGAGCGTGTTACTCCTGTCTTGTGAGTGCTCTGATGCATTTTTAATCGTCATCATCTCTCTTAGAAGGAAGGATTTTCACACTTTATGTGAACTATTTCAATTGTGAATTTCGTTCTCAGCGCTGGTGTTGTTTTTATTATTATTGTTTTTGTCATTATTGTTTTTCAGTTTTAATTATCTCCGACTCGATTCGTTTGGTAATAGTACTAGCCTTGGCGCTCAGCTGTTCCTTTCAAGCGTTTTTTTTTTTTTTTTTTTTTTTTTTTTTTTTGCTTTTCAGTTACCTTAGTCTTTTGCTGAATTTCAATGAAACTATGGAGCTGATTTCCTGTATATCCTAGTTTTTCCCCTAAACTTACCACTTCTCAATGTGAGTAAAAACTTTCCTCTGTAATTTTTCAGCACCACTGAAATCGTTACGACGATGAACTGGGAAGAAGTCGGGGTTAGAAACTTAGTTCTTCGTTTCTCTCTGAACGACCTTTATTTCATACGCCAATCCTACACACAAATCAGCACTTAACAATGAAACTAATCTAGCCCTCGATATGTTTGCTTCGTAAGACTAATTTGAGCCATGCATCCAGGAAAGATCGCCTCTTTGTCCAGGACGGTGGAGATCCTGACGGTATTGCTCAAGTAAACTAAAAACGCGGTGTCTGAGTCAGGCTTAACACCGAGTTGATCTCTGCATTCATACACGCATTATGCGCATTTATGCACTCACCAAACATTTTACCATTCCTGGGAATAGGATATCACGCATTCGCCTCTATTCTGGCATGACTAAGAACAAGCAATATACTTTCTACTCTACTTATAGAACACACTTGAACAGTTCAAATGCGTACAAAAATAAGAATGAAGCACAAGAGATCAATACTTCCTCATCTCATGTTGTATGCTATAATACGTTTCTCAAACGGCCAGGTTTCCACACACATTTGTACATCACACCCCAGTTCTCTAACAGGTCCGAACAGGTCCAGCTAAATGTCTAAGTACCTTACTGGTGACGCCTTGAGTTTTGTCCAGCACCAGGTTTAGACTGGGTCTCTGTGGTCGTCTCTGGGGACTCTTTGACAAAGTAGTCTTCTCTTTTTTTTTTTTTTTCCCCCACCTCTAGATATAGAGTTCATTTTCCAGTCTGTTGTTGATGTCTTTGCCTGCATTACATACCCTGCTTCCGTCCAGACCACGTTCACTCAAACCCAATCAGGTCTGCATACTCTTCTCCCTCCCTCGTGTCATGTTGGTGTTCCGCGTTCTTCTCTTTTAATTGTTACACGCTAGACCGCTGACTTCCTCAGTACGACGTGAGCGAACATGTACAGGTGAGTGCAGTAGTTTGTAAGAGATCGTTGTAGATCCTGTGGCAGTGTTCAACTCGCAGACGACAAAATACTCCAGGCGGTTATATAGTTATATAGGAACAACAAACAGCAATCAACCGACCTTCAGATTTAATGAGTCGTACAGGAACTCAATCATACACGCAGCAGCCAACATTCTACTTATGGCAGTTTTTCGTCGACTAGACTCAAACTCGAACACTTCTGTGCTCGACAATGACTAAAACCTTTCAACAATTCTCATTTCTAACTCCCTTCCAATCGCACAGCTCTCATCCTCTTATGTGTAATATATAGAGTATTCTCGAATATACTCCATTATTCTTTTCTAGAACATTTTGCATGTGTTAAGCTCAGCCAAACAAATCGCGACAAGCTGATGCGAATGTGATTCGACTGGCTTCTACAACATTCTCGAACCTTTGGTAATGCACTAGCAACTGACGGAAATCTGATAAACATTGTAACATTATCTGGAATATTCCAATTTTTCATTATCAGTCGATCCAAAAACAAAACTGATCAATTATGCGTACGTTTATTTCCAAATGTTCACAACAGCACTACACTCACTGAAAATACAGAGGACTAAAAGCGATCAGTAAAAGGAGGCTTGCAACTCGTCATTAGAGCCAACTCCATCATGGGTTTTTCCTAGACTGGCTCGATCAAGAACTTGGCAAGTGATCTGGCTCCCATCGGTCGTCCTTTTTTGGTACTTTCTGTACATGACACCATTTTTTTCACAAAGGATACCTAGGTGTTATCTCTGGTCATGGCGTCTGTTTTGCTAGTATATGTTTCCAGAGAAGGGTCAGCTTGCTGTAGCTGAATCAGTGTTCTCTGGTTACTTCTGGAATTTCTGTGGTCTTGCTGATCTCCATTGGTGTATATTTCTCTTATTTCTCCTTCTTGGATTGCGCACGGGTTGTTACTGCACAGGTGTGTGGCCACTCAGGATCAGGATCATCAGCTGCACGGGCATCTTCAATATTGCCGATGATGACGTCATGACGTGGACTGGGCAGGCACAAAGCAATTCACCTTCCCAACAAAGAATGGTGTAGAAATTTCAGCATCAGCTGTAGGGACGGTCTAAACATGTCCATGGACACATCGTAGGTAGCCGTTCTTGCCAGTAGATTTTTGTTCAGGAACAAGGTCCTTCTTAATGATGACTCCACTGCACCCTGTACCTCTGAGCACCTCTACTTCCTTGTCATTCGTAATGTCCCTTCACCACAGGCATGACACTCAGATCACTCTTGGCACGGCTTAAGAAGGCACAGTGCACCACTTTCTCAGGCTCTTCAGGGTTGTCGCGGGTTTTGACGTGAGGTAGATCCCCTTCTCCTCTGCGATGGAGTCTCTCTCCTATTCCCTTTGGCAGATGTCAGGCTTCTTTTATTTCCGCCCTGGCGCTAGTCTTTCCGGTCTTCATAACTGAAGTGTGGAGGGCTGCGTTAATCTGGATTGTTGGGTAGTCTTCATTCAGCAGCCTCGTGATCCAGGCATGCACAGTTGAAGCATTCCAATGGTGGGGTTGATGTAGATGGAACCTGGAATGGTCGTATCCAGTCTGTAGATAGTTTTGATTAGGTGTCAAGCGTCTAGTTGTGACACTCAGGAACTTCTGAGCAGCTTCGGTCTGGGATTTCAGGCTCTGGTCTTTCTCTTGGGGCAGGATTCTACAAATTGTTCTTTCAGGACCAAATATGACAAGCCACCATAGTCGTTCTTATATTCCAGCTAACTCCAGCCATCTCTCTAGATAGCTTTGAATCCTGGTTAAGAATTTGAGCTGGACTTTCATTCTTCTCTGGACTACTGGACTTAGCTGACCCAGCCCTGAGAATTTTTACTTTAGATCCGAAGTGTGAGCGTAGGATTTGTCTCACCCGGACTGTAATGAAAAGGATCGAACTTGGGAGGCTTCCGGCCTTCAATGATTACTGTCATCTGCCAATATTTACCCGTCAACTTCGGCCTCACTTATGGAGCTGAAAACCTGCGCCAGGGGAAGATGCTAATGGTAATTGTCCAAGTATCCTCATCTCATCCACATCTCTAAATCATTTTTATTTAAAGTGCCTAGAGCCCTTGAAGAAGGTTTTCCTCCCTTCACAAAAGAAGAAAGAGATGCGGAGAAGAAAAAAAATGTGTATTCCTTCACCTCCTTTGCCCTACCACCCCCCACCCCCACCCCCCCACCGCCCCGAATAACGAAAGAAAAAAACAGCACATAAGAGCTGAATACTGGTTCCACATATATACAGCATGAGTATATCATAAATATTTCACATACTGACATTTACAAGCGCTGGCATAGTGTGTCCAGTCACAGACTACTTTGAAGCAGTTGTACTTGTAAACATTAACAGTCACTTTGGAAAAGTAAGTAAACTGTATGTTGCTGATGATTATGGTAATAGCATACATAAGGATAGGCACTGCAACGTTACTTTTACTGCATATCTGCATAACTAGTGACAGTGTGTAACATATGCAAACAATCAATTTTCTTCTGCAAAGAATCTGATCTTTGATGGCATTTAAACTCAAGTGGAAATAGGTCTAAAAAGTGAGGACCAGACTAACAAATATTTGTCTTAAATATTTCAGTTCTAGGCATAGGAGCCTAGAATTTTGAAGAATTTCTAGAATTCCTTTTACATTTGGATCGAATAGTTTGCAGGGCTCATCCACATTGAATCTGTTACGTTAACGTTTCTTTATCTACACCAGATACATCCTTTAATGATATAGCTCCAACGTGAATAGAATCTGATTCCATGGGGCTCTAGTATTTCAGGAGACATGCTTTAGAGGCACATTCATGAATCATGATTAAAGGTTTCATTGAATTTACACTGAGCGAATCAGAAGGCGTTGAACAGTAATTTATTTAAGAATATGGTATCATCATAGACAGTTCACAAGATTCTTCAATATGAAGTTTGAGTTCGTTTACAGGAATGGAAAATAGGTCAGAATCTACAGCTGATCCCTAGAGTACTTCATTTCTGACTGGTAAACAATGCAATGTTTAAGAACTCAGACTCATAAATTGTTGTCGACTGTCTAGGATTTCCTGTCACACCATACACATGATATTTCTTTTTTTACATAATAACTTGTAGTGTGTGACAAGCATTTACAAAATCACGAATCCATTCTCCACAGAATTTACTTTTTTATTTATATTCATTTGCCAGTGATCTACTAAATTTGTTAGAGCAGTATCACATGAATTATTTTTCCTAAAAAAAAACAAACAGACTATCATTCAGTAGATTATATGACTCAAGATGATC
>JADBJO010008195.1:22500-55000 GCA_016801955.1 Conus betulinus | reverse complement strand
GTTTACACAGCTAGTGGTATGATTTTCTGGTTACACAACAGGTTGGGATAAACAACCGTTTCTCTACAGCAGGTTCCGAAAATGGTCTGACAACACACCTTGATCTATTACGTAAACCACTTTAAGATAGATGGAATATATTTGCCAGCCAGAACCTGTAAACATCCATCTTTCTTGGAGTCAATTGTTGTCCTACCAAAAGGTGATCCTGTCACATATTTACGCGCACTGTGTGAAATAAAATCACGATCTTCCGCTGTTCTTCCTACAAACATTGCGCGAACCCGTGCTAAGTCATGCCAAAACAGTTTAACAAACACATTGCAGTTTTTACTTTTGTGTCCAAATAATCACACCACGCATGCACTTCTGTCATGTGAACCACATAGCTACTGCAGGAAGTCAAGATATTTTCAGTTTTGCATGGTTTTGAACGTAACTGCTCAGCAGAAGTCTAGGAGAGTTCTTCCTGAGAGACACACATTCTCCAGTGACGCCATGTTTAGGTGTGATGATGACGTGACAACAGTACAGTACACATTGGCATGTGACTTCCGTCAGGACTGTCCAGATAACAGTGATGAGTCATTTTGTGAACACCCTCCACGTAAGGGATTTCTGTGTTCTAATGGCCAGTATGTATTACATAACCAACGGTGTAACGACTTTTCAGACTGTGAGGATGACTCAGATGAGATAAACTGTGCTGAAGATAAGAGCAACCCATGTCCCTACTGCAGTAAGGCCAGTGATGGAGACAAGACAGGACAGGACGGTTTTATATCAACCAGGATGGCACTGGATATTTCACTCAGGAGGTGATGAAAACATACGAATCTTGTCCTGACAGCCATTACCGTTGTACCGCTGAGCTGTTGAACTGTCTTCCTCTCTACACTCGATGCAATGGACTTTCTGACTGCATTCACGGTGAAGATGAACTCGAGTGTGAGAAAGTGACCTGTGCTGGATTCTATTCTTGTCGACGTTCCAGAGTGTGTGTGCATGGAGACAATCTGTGTGATGGGTGGGGTCAGTGTCCACAGCGGGATGATGAACTGATGTGTGACAGGACCTGTCCTCCAGGTTGTCTGTGCCAAGGTCACTCCTTCATGTGCAGTCATTCCTTTCCTGTTGACCGTTTTTCTTCATCTTCGATACGTTGATGGCACAGGTTCAATGATGACACCGAGTGATTTTATTCAAAATGCATATCTTATTCGTCTGCATTTGCCCCATTGTTCTCTTGTTAACATTTCACACATTAAGCTTGCCAATTTGCAACTCTTAGATCTAGCCAGTAATCAGTTGGGAACTGTTAATGCAAGTGTTTTTCTTCAGTTATCTAATTTACAGTGTTTACAGCTACGCAACAACCCTCTTAGCCAGATAACAACTACAAAGGTCAAAAACATTCACCATGCTCTGAAACAAGCTGATGTTTCCGGAACACGTTTAAAGACTATTATAGATATTTTGTGTGTTTATCTTCCTCGTTTTAAGTACCTTAATTCATCGTTCTCTGCTATTGAAATCATTGAACCCATTGGTTTCAAGAACATGCCACTTCTGACTGAATTTGACATACGAAACAGTCCAATAGAAATCTTTCCCTTTTCTTTATTTTCTGAATTAATACATTTAAACAGAATATTTTCCTCAAACTATAGATTTTGCTGTGAAAACATACCCCCAAAGAATCAGGCAGGCTGAAGTGTTTTGCACCTGATACTATACTTCCTTCATGCACAACACTGATACCAACGCAGTTATGTTTGACATTCTTTTGGCTTATCAGCTTATGTGCCATTTTAGGGAATTCATTCTGTTTGATAAATTTATCCTTAATCCATGACATGTTTACACGCAATGTTGTGACTACCATCGCTCATCTTCAGTTTACTAACATCTGCATGGGGATTCATGTCAGCATTGCTGTGGCAGCAGACGCCATGTTTCATGGAATGTACATCCAAAACTGAAAAATCCTGGACCAATAGTGTGACTTGCAAGGTGGCTGGCTTTTTATCCATTCTGTCCAGTGAAGTGTCCATTTTGATCATATGGTGCATCGTTTTGGATCATATTTCTATTCTTTGTTTCACTGAAAATTCGTGGAATTCGCATAAATGGTTAACACATGCACTTTGCGTATCAGGATGGATTCTTGGAATTTTGTTGTCGTTGACACCGTTTCTTTCTAGACTATCACAATGGGGTTGTGTGTGTGCAATCTGGTTTGTGCCGTCTCGGTCCGCTAAATGGACATGAATCGAATCAAAAATGTATATGGTTCATAGTTACTATAACCTTTAACTTTGTTTTAGCTCTGATGATTGTGGCTGGTCAAATTGCTATCTACAAACGAACGCCTAAGTACAGAATAGTACTGGATCCCTCAAAGAGACCCTATTATTCCTCAGCCCACGTAATAGGTAAAGTGGCGATCACAGACGCTGTGTGCTGGTTCTGCTTCGGACTGGTGACAATGATGTCTTCACACCATGTCACTGGATTCAGCAAACTCCATGACGCCTTAGTTGTGTTCCTGCTACCTCTCAACTCGGCCCTCAACCCACTTCTCTACCTGTGGACGGTGGCCACACAGCGACGAGGACAGGCGCGAGAAGAGAAAGTAGTAGTAAGAATATTAACATCTCGTCTTGGTAAACCGAGGAAAATACTCATAAAATAAAATAATCAATTTAACAAAATTATAATGACAACACCAACAGCAGTAACAACGACAACAGTCACGACGAAGACGACAAAAGGACGATAACAACAGCAACGACAATAATTATCATGATCATAATAATACTGATGATGGCGATGATGATGACGATGATGATGATGATGATAATGGTGATAATGATGATGACAAAATCAACAACAACAACAACAACATTAACAGTAATAACAACAACACACAAATCCTCCTCTTCCTCCTCCCCCTCTTCTTCTTCTTCATTATTGTTATCATCATCATCATCATCATCATCATCATCATCATCATCATCATCATCATCATCATCGTCATAGAGGTGATGATGATGATGACGATAACAATGATAATGATATTAAAAAAAAAATAAACACATTATCTCTCTCTCTCTCTCTCTCTCTCTCTCTCTCTCTCTCTCTCTCTCTATCTATCTATCTGTATGTATGTATGTATGTATGTATGTATGTATGTATGTATGTATGTATGTATGTATGCATGCATGCATGTTTCAAAATATTTCATTATCTATATAACTATCCATCTATATATCATCCAACACTGTCTGAAGGTGGCCCAAATATAGGAGCAAAATACTCAAGTGATAAAGTCAAAACACTAGACAATCCTTATGATTACTCTCTCTGTCTCTGTCTATGTCTCTCTCTCTCTCTCTCTCTCTCTCTCTCTCTCTCTCTCTCTCTCTCTCTCTCTCTGAGTGTGTGTGTGTGTGTATGTGTGTGTGTGTGTGTGTGTGTGTGTGTGTGTGTGTGTGTGTGTGTGTGTGTGTGTGTGTGTGTGTGTGTGTTTGTGCCATCGGATTGAATTAAAAGACTGGGACGTTTGGGAAGACGTTTTGTGACCTTTGGTCAAATGAGAAATTCAAGAACACATTGTGTGACCGGGATCGAAAGGAAGACTTGTGTGACTCTGGTCATATGAGAAGTCCAAGGACATACTGTGTGACCTGAACTCAAATGGGAAGACTTGGAACACATTATGTGACCTCTGGTCAAATGAGAAGTCCAAGGAGACATTGTGTGACCCGAGATCAAATGGGAAGACTTGGACACATTGTGTGATCTCTGGTCAAATGAGAAGACTAGGAACATATTGCCTGCAAGCACACATACACGTAATTACGAAAGCACACACACACACACACACACACACACACACACACACACACACACACACACACACACACACACACACACACACACACACACACATACTTATAATACACACACACACACACACACACACACACACACACACACACACACACACACACACTATACATTCAGCATCCACGCATGCACCTAGTCTTTTAACGATGTCTCTCCTTCATTAGTTCAATTCGCTCTTGGCACAAATGACAGCCTCGCTCTCTTAGTGGTAGTGTTTGGGGTGCGGTATCGCCTGCCTGACGGTAGTAGCTCAAACTATTTGGCCAACACATGCGTCCTGTCATTCACAATCACTCTCGTCTTGCGCACTACTTGGCATGCATTCAATTGGTTCGTCTCTCTGACGCTCACCTACCGCCTTTCCACACACTCTCACCACTCGTTCCAGTACATTTCTGCTCTTCACACTCAGACCTGCATACCAGCATATAAATCCAAACATCAAACTAGACTCAATGAAACGTAAAAGTTTTCTAATCTTTCCATTTACGCCGATAGATCTGAGCTTTTGAAGACAGTAGAAGCATGAGTGACATTATTTGTTTATTGCTTGCCTGAATTTATCAAAAATGATCTTGTAATCCATTCTTGTTCCCAGGTTTATACTCATTCACACGCTAAACTTTACAACCTATTAATGGAAAGACCAGGGATTGCACTGGGGTTTCTTCGGAAATCCACAATCATCTCTTCTTTAGTCTTTTTAACATTAAGGTCAAGACAGTTTTCTTTGCACCACATTGTGAACAGTATGTTCAACTTGCTCGATGAATGTTGCGTACGAGTTGGAGAGGTCTTCGATGGATGTATCATCTGACTGGAGTCAAACTGGAGTGGGTCTTGTGCACTTGGCGTCTTGGTTAGTAACCTGTGCAAAACAACTCGCTCAAAACATTTCATGACCATTGAGGTCAATGCTACGGGCCGAAAGTCATTCAGTTCTTGTGCATTTCTTGATTTGGGTACAGGAGAGATGATCGAAGTTTTCCAAAAAGAGGGGACAGCACAAACTCGGAGCGACCATAAAAATAACAAACTAAAGACACAAGACAGTTCAGCAGCACAGTTGCGCTAGAGCCTTCCACAGATCCAATCTGGTCCAGCTGCTTTGTTCACTTTTCCTTTTCTAAAGATAGGTTTAACAACAGAGCTGTGGATCTCAACGTCATTGTTCCCTTCATCTGTTACTTGTTTATTACGAAGATCTTCTATGACAGAAAACATTTCATTCAGGTCGTCTCGCTCAAAATGGCAGTAGAAGTCATTCAGTGAATTGGCATACTTAACTCTATCTTCTTCCGACATTAAATTTGTCCGCTGTGGCTTGTTCTGACCCGTTAGTATCTTTCATCCCCTCTATGCATCCCTGATATTCCCCGCCCGAAATTTCCCTTCTACCCTTTCCTTGTACTCTATCTGTGCTCTCCTTACTTCTTGTCTGAATTTTTTTCTATACCTTTTTGCCTTGTCATGCAGCTTCAGACGAGAATGAAACTCTGTGGTATAATCTTCATTATCTTCATCCTCATCGAGTTGCATATAAAAAAAGGCCTAATTCCTGCTCTCATGGTGTTCTCAGTTCCAATTTTCTCTCTGTGTTTATGACCTTCGGAGAAGGACAGTCACTCACATTGACTGCAACAAAGTCGGTTATTGTCGTCAGTAGGAGGTTTAGTAGGTGGTGTCCGGCCTAGGCTGGATCAGAAGAGGGCCCACTGAACACCAACAAAGTGACTCAGCAGCAGTGTAGTTCCCCTCTTGTGGGTTTCTTAGAACGACTTGACACCGACTGTTCTTGCGGATGCCCGGTGGTGGGGCTGTGACGTGACAAGCTGGGTTGTGACTGTTAATAAAACAGATAAATCAATAAGTAACAACAGCTTTTAAACATTCATGAGAATGATTTTCATTTGAGATCAGGTTATGCTCATTGTTGTCGTTGTCGTTTTTGTCGTCGTCGTCGTTATCATCATCATCATCATCATCATCATCATCATCATCATCATCATCATCATCTTAATCGTGGTCGTTGTCATTATCGTTTTCATCATCATCATCATCATCATCATCACACCATCACCATCATCATCATTATCATTATCATTATCATCATTTTGAACATTATCGTCGTTATTGTTATCATTTGTTTTCTCCATAAGTTGTAATATCAGTCGTGCTACTTACCTGGGGGAAATCATCAGTCGTGGGAGTGGGGCAAGAGGGAGCAATCATGCCCAAAGGACTAAATGATGCTTGATATCCGGTGAGTTTCTCTGCATGTGTCAGGGGAACAAGAAGGATGACTATAGGCATGTGCCCATCCCTGTCATTTAGGGCATGTGATTTGGGGCTCATTTCTGTATCACTCCAAGGGGAGAGGAGGGGGGTGGGGGGGGGGGGTGAAGAGGGTTCTGGACGATGCCCTAAATCACCCGCTGGAAAGTGGAATTGGAACAGGGCGAGGAGTGAACCCGACTAAGGTCCAGAACCACTCCTTCCTTAAGATGTAGGTGCATTTTTTTTAATTGAGATGTTTTGTTGTTAGGAATGTTTCGAGGAGTTTAAGGAGTACAGTGATTTTTTTACACAAAGGGGGAGGTTAATCTGGATTTACTCTCCGAGGAGTGCCCTTTCTCACCCACTAGGCAGTGATTTTAGGAGTGGAAGGACAATGGCACGTTAAACTGGTCATCGCCAGTTTGTTTATGGCAACGAAATGCTATAGCTAAAACAACTGGTGCAGTTTAGTCATCAGTCTACATGACTGAGGGCCAGCCTTAACGGACACATTTTGATTTCCATGTTTTAACAAGAAGTCAGCTTTTTCCTGTTCATCAGGATTGCGACTTTGGACATTTCTTGAAGCTACCCATTCAAGAATTGGTGTTTAATTGGTGTAGAAATTCATTTCATACGTGCAATATCCAGCATCTGATTTGTGATGTATTATTGGCAACAGGGCCCAGTTACGATCATATATTATTTGTTAACTTTCTTTATTATACATGTCTTTCTGTACGACTTAACCTTTTTTTTTTTTTCCGGCTGAGGTTATAACTTTATACGTTGGGGTCATTACCAATTGTTCAATCGTTCTCTGAGTGCGCGTTTGAATATGTGCTTCGGACCATTTGCATATTTCCTTGCATGTGTGGTCAGTACACATTATTACTCTTACAGGGAGCTTTGATTACCTTTGAAACAAAGGTTAGATTCATTTTACATTTTTTCGTACTCTCTGTGGACTCGCTGTCTTGTATGCTTTTGTCTGCGTAATTGGATAAGTCAGGAATAGACACGTTATGACACATTTTTTACATGACGTGATAAGTGTTAATTTACAAACGTCTTTATCTACATATTTACCTGGTATTTAATTCTCTATCCATTTATCTATTTATCCGCCCATCCATTCATTTATGGACTGCTTCTGGGTTTCCTTTTTATTACTAATTTCATACATATTTACCTTGTTTACCAAGACGAGACGTTAATATTTTTACTACTTTCTCTTCTCGTGCCTGTCCTCGTCGCTGTGTGGCCACAGTCCACAGGTAGAGAAGTGGGTTGAGGGCAGAGTTGAGAGGTAGCAGGAACACAACTAAGGCGTCATGGAGTTTGCTGAATCCAGTGACATGGTGTGAAGACATCATCGTCACCAGTCCGAAGCAGAACCAGCACACAGCGTCTCTGATCGACACTTTGCCTATTACGTGGGCCGAGGAATAATAGGGTCTCTTGATGGAATCCACTGTTATTCTGTATTAAGGAGTTCGTCTATAGACTGCGAATTGACCAGCCACAATCATTAAAGATAAGATAATTTGCTGTTACAATGGCTGTGAACCATCTGATGTTTTTATTCGATTTATATTGATCATATAGAGCCAGACGACATAAACCAGACTGGCAACACAGGCCTCAGTGTGACAAGCCGGGAAGAAACGGTATGAACGACAACAAGATACCAGCCACCCCTGCTGATAAACAAGCTATATCGGTTAAACTTTTGTTATGATTCCACGAATGTTTATTCAGGCAAAGAGTACAAACGCGATCCAAAACGATTAGACAAATGATCAGAGTTGACACTTCACTGGACAGAAGGGACAAAAAGCCAGCCACCTTGCAAGTCACACTGCCAGTCCAGAATTGTTCAGCTTGGATGTACATTTCATGGTACATAGCATCTGCCAGCACAGTGATGCTGACGTGAGCTCCCATACACATATTAGCAAACTAAAGATGAGCAATGGCCGCCACAACAACAGTGTTTGCAAACATATTTTGAGTGCGAAATGAGATTATAAAGGGAAATAAATTCCCTAAAATAGCACATAGACTAGTCAACCAAAAGAGCACTAAATATTGTTGTGTTGGTATCAGTATTGTACATGAAGGAAGTATGCTGCTAGGTGCAAAACACTTGAACCTGTCTGACTCTTTGGGGTGTATGTTTTCACAGCAAAATCTATAGTTTGATCAAAACAGTCTGTCTGTTTAAATGTGTTGATTTAGAATATAAATCAGAAGGAAAGTTTACAACTGGACTGCCTCGTTTGTCGAATTCAGTCAGAAGTGGAATGTTCTTGAAACCCATGAATCCAATGTTTTGGATGGCAGACAAAGATGCATTCAAATACTTTGCACGAGGAAGATATACCCATAAAACGTTGTTTACAGTCTTCAAATGTGTTTCAGAAATATCGACCCATTTTAAGGCATAGTGAACAGTTTTATTGTTTAATTGCCATTTCACGCAGAGGATTCTTTTTTAATCGCACACTCTGCAAACTAGGTAACTGAAGGACGACACTTAGGTCGACAGTTTCCCTGTTGTTTGCAAGATCTATAAACTGCAAATTGGCAAAGTTCAATAACGAAGATGAAGAAAACGGTCAACAGGAAAAGAATGACTGCACATGAAGGAGTGACCTTGGCACAGACAGCCTGTAGGACAGGTCCTGTCACACATCAGTTCGTCATCCCACTGTGGACACTGACCCCACCCATCACACAGATTGTCTCCATGCACACACACTCTGGAAGCTCGACAAACATAGAATCCAGGACATGTCAATCGCTCACAGTCTTGTTCATCCTCTCCATAAGTAGTCTGAATATCCATTGCATCGAGTGTAGAGAGGAAGACAGTTCAACAGCTCAGCAGCACAACGATAATGGCTGTCAGGACAAGATCCATCCGTTTTCATCATCACCTCCTGAGTGAAATATCCAGTGCCATCAGGCTGATATAAAATTGTCCTGTCTTGTCTCCATCACTGGCCTTACTGCAGTAGGGACATGGGTTACTCTTATCTTCAGCACAGTTTATCTCATCTGAATCGTCCCAACAGTCTGAAAAGTCGTTACAGCGTTGGTTATGTGACACATACTGACCATTAGAACACAGAAACCCCTGACGTGGAGGATGTTCACAGAATGAC
Organism: Conus betulinus; assembly: GCA_016801955.1. Lineage (NCBI taxonomy): Eukaryota > Metazoa > Mollusca > Gastropoda > Neogastropoda > Conidae > Conus > Conus betulinus. The sequence continues at coordinate 45,641 of JADBJO010008195.1, read as the reverse complement.
TCATCACTGTTATCTGGACAGTCCTGATGGAAGTCACACACCAGTGTGTACTGTACTGTTGTCACGTCATCATCACACCTAAACATGGCGTCACTTGAAAATGTGTGTCTCTCAGAAGACCTGTCTTTGACTTCTGCCGCTCCGTTTATGTTCAAGACAGTGCAAAACTCAGAATACTGCTTCGTACAGTGGCTGTCAGGATCGCATGATAAAGAACGCATGTGTAGTGTGATTATGTCGACAGATAAACAAATATTGCAACGTGTTTGGTCGTCTATTTTGGTAAGACCTGACGTGGGTGTATTACATTTAAATCAAATGCAATGGATGAATGCAACGTTATCACGAGCACCATAATGTACTTGGGATGGAGTGCGTTCTGGTAAAGTAATATGGACCTAATTGCTAATTGTTGTAAGATTCTTGGTGCAGAGGATGTCTGTCTTATCTGAAAGTGGTTTACATTGTATATCAACGAGTTATCCGACCATGTGCGAAACCTGCTGTATATAAAATATTGTTTTAACCAACCTTCCATGTAACCCAAAACTAAACTGCCCGGTGTATACAGCTTTTGAACAATATGAAGAGCGTCTCTTTGTTCTTGCCTTGTTTTCAGTGTGGCCAGTGTTCCACCAATTGCCTGACACTCATAAACAAGTATTTAAAAGGCGTTGGTCTCTTCATTGGGATTAATTCGAAAACATTTGTTACGCGATGCCACCATGCCCTGGACTGCTGAAGGGACAGCGTTCTGTTTTCATCACGTCCGTCCTCACACGCTGATTTCTGATTACAGTACAGGTGGCTGCGAAACTTTGAATACTGAATTACTGAGCAGTTAAACAGACTGCTTGGAAGCTTTTGCGGCTGATCATTTGCAGACAACATTCCGAAATATATTTTTAGACCAGCAGAACGTCAATTCTGGGGGCTCTGGTGACATAGCCTTTCCCTTTGCAGTGCTAACTGCACGTGCGATTTCTGTAAGCACTTGACTGTGTTTTCACATGTACCTTCCCAGGGTGAACACTGCTTTGCATGAATTCAAAACATGTTCCTCTGCTTGTTGAAGTGCGTTTTCCCACGCAGTCTACGGCCCCTGCTGGCCTTGCTGGACTGCATTCTGGATTCTCTTGGCATTCTCTTCTTCCTTGAATCGTTATATTTACCATGACTTGCTACGCCTTCTCTTTTGTCTCTTACCAACCATTCATTGCTGTTGACCCCAGTAGTTTGTGTATGTCATTTTATTTCTCTGTCTTAAGGTTTCTTGCCATGCTTAAATTTTCCTTCAAGAACACAGGCTGACCAACTCGATTGTAGAAAATTCACCACCATGCCATTAGTTTCAATGTCTGGATGCCAAGATGGATGCTGGACCGAGAAAGCTCTAACCATGTTTCTTTGGCTCATCTCCTCATTTCACTCCCACATTCAGCTTGATAACAATTGCCTTTTGATCATTGGTTGTTTGCATCCTTGAAAGGTTGCCTCTGCAGTGCTGTGCTACTTCTTTCTGTACACCTGATAACGAGTCTAAGCTTCATTGAGTAATGTTTTGAATACCCAAGTCCATGAACATTTCTCCAGCAGAGATAGAAGCACAAAACTGCCACGAAATTCAGAAACTGTTGCCATCCTGTCTCGCTTGACAACCCTTGGAAACACAGACACACATCTGTCCATGACCACTTTTGGCCTACCATTTCTACCATTTTTCTTTCACAGCATCGTTTGCACACCATTCACTCCCAGCAGTTTCCAGATGTGATCTATTTTTCGTTCCCTTTGTAAGCTGTCTCTGTGCTGATGTTATCCGATATGTGAATAGAGTTTGCTACGTCCAGACAACAATCTAATTTTCTATACCAAACAAAGGGCTAAATGCCTAAATATCGTCACTTCTTATGGGCGACAAACACCCTAAAGCCAAATCTGAAGTATCTCTTCGACTATGTAGCGCAGACAACCATCGCTGTTTTGGGGAAAGACTTTTGTCCATTTAAGTGTGCTGGCCTACATATTTTCAATCGAAAAATTGAGGTTCGATGATTGCAGTTGAACGTATGTGTTTATACTGTTGTTTAATGAGAGTTGCTGTCTCCAGTTTACCGGAATTGCTTCTCATCTCATCTCTCAGGATGCAAGTTAAGGATTCCTTGTTCTTCTGTCTTGATTCTCTAGCACATCCAGTCGAGCACCACGAACGAGACGAAACAAAGTTCGAATGTGGTGATGCATTCCTTCTCAGATGAACGAAGACCTGCCTCCATGCAAACCATATTTCGGAATGCAGCCATCCACAAATCGATCTGCGAAGCGCTGCTAGACTTATATATTCTGAAATCATAAGGACAGAATTAACCTGGACTCGTTAGTGAAGAGCGCCACAGCCTGCTGCTCACTTGTCCAGTCATGATCAGGCCCTGTACCACTGCCTACGAGCATAGTGAAGTGTCTGTGTAAGTAGGGAAAAGATGGCAGTATATCTGCTGCGCAGATTTTCCTGCTATAAGTGGTCGCGATCAGTCTGTCAGATGAACATGACGGTTGTTGTATGATCTCCAATTAATGGGCAGCAAGGTGAGAATAATTTCAAGCTTTCTCACTTTGAACAATAAGCTGAGCTATCAGCATCACCAACACATAAATGTGTGCATAAACAGCTTCTGCATGATAGATGTCAAGTACAAATCCGAATCAAGATGTGCGACTATCACTGCTGGAAGAAGAGGTAAAATTAAATCATTAAAATCTGCCCAGGCCAGGAGAAATACGAGGACCTGTATAGCATTATACAGTGGGAATGGATCACTAAAGGAGATGAAGTGTATACAGCTCTCCTTACCTGACAGACGAGGTCACATCAAATAATTAAATCTAAGATCTGAATAGGTTAAACTAGAGAAGGAGTTACAGACTTGGTTTGTCTTCACTTCAAACCTTATATTGAATAGGTGTGCATCAAACGGTTGAGCTTTCAAAGACTGTTGTGTTAAAAATGATCAAAATAATTTCTAATTAGTGCTAAGGACGTATGTATACGTCGTCGAGAACAGTGTGACCATATTTACCAAAGACGTATATGTACGTCCACATCATTTAAGAATGTACTGTTTCGATTTTTAAGTTCTGAGGTTCGGATAGGCACCAATGAGAAAGCTCCATATATCTAAATTAATTATTCGTAAAGGACAAGACCCAATCAGGCTTCATTGGGTTATTGCAGGGTGTTATTCATAGCACCCCTCAGAGAGCTGGAGAGAAAGTTTCAAAAATGGTGGATGACAAACTCCAGCTTGGCCCAAGTAGTGTAAAAAGACGGCAGTAGCGACGGATTATAGCGCGTTTGTCACTCGGGACGTTGAAGCAGTTCTAAACATCATCCAGGATGAAGATTTGGACTACAGTGCTTGGTGTGGAAAAGCTTAGTCAGAAGATTCACTCAATGAAGATGACAAAGGGGAGACTGACTATTTGCAGAAAGGTAGTGGTGATGTAGAATTAGCTATCTCGTATTGTGAGAGAGCGACAAGCAGAGAGGAGAGAGAGCAAAAGCAAGAGGCTGAATGTAGCTCTGTGGCCAACCCAGAGTTTGACCCCAGCCATAGTCATTCCCTGATTCAGCCACCGAGGAGGGGTGTGAGGAGGAAGTAGAACAACCACAAGAAAGGGTGAGAGGGCCAGCATGTTCCTGTGCACAAGGTTTGTCTCACCCTGCCCTCAGTCCAGACCCATGCTTTAGAGTGCACCATGCCACCAAGCACTACTGACAGTGCAGTGTAAGTACATAAGCAGCATATTTCAGTTTTAAATCTAACATGTGTTTTTTTTTTTTTTTTTTTTGTTTTGTTTTTTTGGGGGGTGCTTCATATTTCATCTCATCAGTTTTTTACTTGATTAAACAGTCATACCTGGACTCTCAAGAAAGACAGACACAAGCGAAGCTTTCAGCTACCATCCAGCAGTCTTAATCAGCACTGTTCAACTGACGGGGTGAACTGTGTTCGATGCGCACGTCCGTGTGTCGAGCTCAAGTCATGCGACCGAACTAGGGAGTTGTAGAGTGATGGCAGGATGTGTCGCCCCCAGTTTCGGTTGAGGGTTGGTGTGGTGGCTGCGATGTAGATGGCCTCCTTCACCCCTCTCTGGAACCATCTGACCCGGTCCCCGACGTTGATGTTGTCACTGGAGAAAACATGTCTGCTGTTGATCATGTGTTCCCCTACTGGGGAACAGTCCCTCTTGTGTTCTTTGACACGGAACCTCAGTTCTCTTTCTTTTTCACCACATTACGACTGATCACATTCACCGCATTGGATTTCGTAGATTGCCCCTGATTGGTCCAGTTTGTCTATTTTGTCTTTCAGGGCCACACGCTTGCTCCTGATGGTGTTGTATGGTTTGGCATGTACCCCCACACCGTTTTTCCTAGTCTTACATGAAAGGTTCGTGGGACCCAACTAGGTTAGTGACCAGGTTCCGCACATAATCATTGGTCTTGTGTTCTTTGTAGGAGATGCAGAGTAGTTTCCTCAGGCACCTGGTCTCAAACACCTGGATTCTTCTTTCTGTTTCGGCCAACAGTGTCCATGTCTCTCAACCATATAAGAGGATCGAGACAACTAGTGACTTGTAGAGCCAGAACTTCTGGCAACCGTCAAACGATAGAAGATGGCATGGTTTAGCCACATAATCCGTCACAACACCCTCTCCAAAACCACCCTTCAAGGTACCTTTGAAGGAGGGCGCAGACGAGGACGGCAGAGAAAGAGCTGGTCCGACAATATAAAGGACTGGACCAAAATGACCATGCCAGATCTCCTCAAGACAGCCACTTATAGAAGAGGCTGGAGAGAAATGGCAGCTGCTTCATCACGTCCCCCCCCCCCCCCCCCAACGACCCCAGCGGTCAGGGGAATGACTGACTGACATGAAAGGGCTTCTGTGACACCTCAGACATAGAGGATGGTGACTTGTCCAAGGCAGGGACTCGGGTTGTTGGTCGAGGGTTGGGGAGAGATCTTCTTGCTCCCTGGAGTGTCCCAGGCCCACTTAGTGTACCTTCAGACGCTGAGCACTTCTTGGAGGTGGTGGAGTTCCTCCTCATGGTTCGTCTGTATGGAACAGATGGTGTTGGCTCGGTGATGAAGAGTCCTGACCACCCCCAGTCTGTGTTCCAGTGGTTGATGGCTGTCAGACTGGAGGTTATGATCTCTGTGTGTAGGCTTTCAGTACACTTTGAAGGATAGGGAGCCACCTTCTCTGGTGATCCGGGTGTCCAACACGGCAATACTGCTGTCTTCCTCCACCTCACAGGTGAATTTGATGGCAGGGTGCTGGTTGTTCAGATAGCTTGAGAAATCCTCCACCACTTCTTTCCTCAGCAGAGCCATAGTTTCATCCATGTAGCGTCCCCAGTAACGGAGGGGAGGGGGGGGGGATGGAAGGAGGACAACGCCTTCTGCTCAGAATCCTCCATGAAGAGGTTGGCGATGATAGGGCTCCCTGGTGACCCTATGGCAGCACCCTGAGTTTGTTGACTTGTTGATAGAACTCCCCTTCATGAGTGAAGTATGTAGTTGTGAGGAGGCACGTGAGGAGCTGACATACTTGGTCTGGTGCGAGGGGTGGGGGTGGGGGTTCTTTGTGGAAGGATGTTGTCTGACTCCAGTCTGTGTCTGATGATCCCAATGCTCTCTTCCACTGGCACACAGTGAAGAGGGCTGTCACAGGAAAGGACACAAGCTACTCGTCTGGTCCCAACTTGAACTCGCTGAGTTTGGAGACCAGGTCTGCACTGTTCTTGATGTGGTGTGTGTCCTGCCTACTAGCAGAGCCAGTATGTCGGCCAAGAATCTGGCTGTCTCGTACGTGATCGAGCCCTTGGAGACTACAATGGGGTGGAGGGGGGGCGTCACTCTTGTGCACTTTGGGGAGTGCGTAGAGCCAGAGGACATCAGCGGTGGAGGGGTATAGTTTCCTATACTGCTCCTGGGTGAGTTTCCCAGATTTCTTCAGTTTCCTATACTGCTCCTGGGTGAGTTTCCCAGATTCCTTCAGTGTCCTATACTGCTCCTGGGTGAGTTTCCCAGATTCCTTCAGTTTCCTCAAGGTTTGCACCAGTGTTGTCGTGTACCTGCTGGTAGGGTCCTTCTTCAGTGGCAGGTAGGTGTTCCTGTCCTCCAGTAGTCGAGAAGCTTTCTCTCTGTACGTGTCCCTGGTCACGATGACTATAGCCCGGCCTTTGTCTGCTGGGAGCACCATGATGGACTTGTCGGTCTTCAGGTCTTTCAGTGCTAGTTTCTCTTTCACATATAGGTTCAAAGAAGGGGGGGGGGGGGGGCAGTTTGAGAATGCTACCACTCTCCGATCTCAGGTGAGCGGCTTGTTCTGTGCTGCGACCAATGTGTTTACATGCAGTCTCGACGGTAGTAATGAAGCCTACTATCGGAAGTTTGTCCGGAGTAATGGCGAAGTTCAGCCCTTTCTCTAACACAGACTGCTCATCCCTGGTAGTTCACGTTCCGACAGATTGACTACCCACCTGTTTTTCATATTTCTGGTCTTGTGCTCGCTCACTTTAGCGATAGGTGCACCTCTCTCATCTCTATGTTTTGTTTTGGCTACAAGTTTGTCATGCTTATTCCTTTGGCGCATGCGCGCCCGGTTCCATTCCGTGTTTTTGGGCTACTTGTACCCACTCTTGCACATGGATCAGTATTGATGCTGGTACATGTGAACTTAAGGTGCTGGTCGGTTCCTCTATGTTGTTCTGCATGGTGGTGATCTTGGCATTAATCTGGCCTATTCTGAGGTTTGCTAGTGCAGCTTGAGCTCTTTGGATGATGTTTTGAGTTGCAGAGCCTTTCATCGACGTTTTAATGGTCAAACTCGTCGGTAGCACTTTGTGATGTTTACAGTGCAACGAAAAATGAAGATGGTGCTGCTATCTTGCCCACAGTTTGTTCACCCTTTCCAGTGCACAAAATGTTTGTATGACTATCCTGTCGTAATCGCGTAGAAGACGAAGAGTAGTTTTAACTCTTGAGGTGATGACATGATAAAACATTTGTACCTGGACTCCAAGAAAGACGGACGAAAGCTCACATCATGAGACCGAACTATTTTTTTTTTCTTTAAAGTCGGAGTCTTTTTCTTTTCAGAATCTAAAACGAAAACAACGATGCGCTAGCCACAATGCAAAAAAAAAAAAAAAAAAAAAAAAATGCCTGTGTGAATTCTCGACTGAACGTGTTTACAATTCTGAAATTTTGGATTACAATTCAGAACTGTTGTTTTCATAAAGGTAGGAAAACATGTATGCTGATTTCCTATTTATTTTCTGATTCTATTCTTCTGTTTTCACTAACCCTTTATAACATATGTTCAACAGTTTGTGAAATTTATTTCTCTCACATACATGGTAAACTCATTGCTTACCAACATGTTACACAAACTTAAAACTGCCATAAATAGTCTGTTCATTTACCTTTGAGAAAAGTGTAGGTTATGTACACATTCTTGCAATAGTTTCCATACTAGAACTGTTTGTTAATTATTACCATCTGCAGCCAGAATGAACATGGGAAACAAGATGCAACTGACAAAACGAAACATGGCATTGAAGGGGTTTTCTGAAACGAAACAGCACACAATGGTGTCTAATGCACAAATTAAGAGAAAAAATCTAAGGAATTTTTGTCTTCATGAATTCAAGCCAACAGTGGACTCAGTAACGAGGCTGTGTGGTAAATGATCAAGTCAAATACATATATGTAAAGATCAAAAGAACTTGTCAGGGAAGCATTACAGTTTGATTGTGTGTGTGTGTGTGTGTGTGTGTGTGTGTGTGTGTGTGTGTGTGTGTGTGTGTGTGTGTGTGTGTGTGTGTGTGTGTGTGTGTGTGTGTGTGTGTTTGGGGGTGGTGGACATAATATTATCTTAGTCGATGTTGATTTTACTAAGTTGTGACGTAAGAAAATTAATTTGTTTTACAACTGTACTTTACTTCATTCTCGAATACATATCACAAGTGAAATAATGCGCCCGAAAACATACAAATTTGTCAATTTAGAAGAAAGCCTTAGGCTGCCTCATGCTTACAAAATGGGATTATTTAAACACAGCCGAAATATTGTTTTACGACCGTGAGGGGGCGGGGTGTGTGTGTTTTTGAAAAACAATACCGAAAGAGCGCAACTCATCGTCAAAATTTGAGTGGCATTCTCCCGAATGATCGAACGAATGGATGAGGTCAATGGTTGAGATACTGCAAACAGAAATACCGAGGATATGAGCTTAGAAGCATAACCTGGGGAAGCCTGTTTCGATTAAGGTTAACCATGGATGGTGCATCCTAGGTCTTGTCTTGGCTGGCTGCGCAACAAGAGATGCATGACTTCTTACTATACAGATCATAGTGCCTGACGCAAACTTAGGTCTGTATGCGCTGCTTGGTATTGTATGACTGTTCGCGCTCCTTTCTGCAATGATCACTTATTTTCTGCTGCACTCAACAGCTTCTCCTTCTCCTTCTAGATCTGTTGGTTCAGGGTACCTCTCCGTCTCCTGTGCTCAGCTGCAAGTCTCTCAGTTTTAAATGGCTCTCTCAATTTCAACGGCGAGAGCTTTCATGTCTGTCTTGACCATAGTTTTGTATCACAGCTGAAGGTGACCAGTGGTTAGTACCTCGAAATGCCAGCACCCCCCCCCAAAAAAAAAAAAAAAAAAAAATAAAAAATAATAAATAAAATAAAATAATTCTCCACGAGTTATTACCCTGCATTCGGTGGATATGGCTCGCGCAGAGGAGGCTGAGCTATCGCGGTAGGATGCTCATACTGTGGAGGCCAGCACGGGACAGGACCTTAGTATTGGAGACCCTGTCTTGCCAGGATATGCCTGGAACATGGTTGATTTTTTTTTTTTCCAGTAGAAGACGTTGAGTATAATGAGGCATGTCTTGTCTATACCTCACCGCCTTATAATGGTAAGTTACAGAAGACAGGCATTGTACACTACCATCATTGTCTTTATTGCCCGTTTGAAGTCTGCCCCCCCCCCCCCCCCCCCTCTTCCCCCCACCCCTAACCCTACCACTGGACTGTTGAGTCGAGCAGATGTGTCTCTGAAGACCTTCTGATGTCAAGCTGTCCCTAGGGTTTCTTCCTACTTCATTTATCCATCCATGGAGTAGTCCACATATGCAGTGCCATCTCCTCAGTGAAACTGAAACTTTGACTGATCACTATGGGATCAGCTGCGCTGCTTTAACTAAAACGTAAACTTGAACCTTGTCACAGCTGAAAAATTATTATCTAGCATCGCCGCATACTTTCTGTGAGTTCGTGCTGGGATAAGAAGATTCTACTGGAATGAGCACACATGTTACTCATCACCCTGTCCCATTTACTGAAGGGTTCTAATTCTGGTGTTGGTAGTCTTCAAACGTTGTCCCATGTTTTGCATGAGGTCGTACAGTTCTAGTCACCACAATCTTTTTTGGTGGATTTAGGCCTTTTTGACGTTTGGCGACATGAACAATACAGGTGTTCTTGTGTTCTTTCTCCGGAATAAATTATGCAGATTTGAATGAGTTAGATTTCCCTGCAATGTAGCGTACGGGAATTTATTCTAAAGCTATTGTGGTTCTTCTTTGAATACACATCACAAATGTAATACAGAACAAACGAATCATATCACTTTGTCAGTTTAGGAGAAATCCTGGCCCTGTCCCACGCCGGGAAACAGCAATATTCTAAGAGAGGTAAGGTTGAAGTTTGCGTCAAAACCTTTTCATTCAAAGCGCAAAAACGTAAGAAGAGTGCGTATTATTGCCGAATTCTCAGAGACTCTCCCCACAATTCTTGAACTACCGACAAGACTGACAATTAAGACGCTGCTATCAGAAACACCAGAGTTAAGAGCACAGAAACACCACACACACACACGCACCCGCGCGCGCATGCGCGCAAACGCACGCTCGCAAAAAAAAAAAAAACCGGAAATACTGAAATATTAATGAGTTGGGAAAGTTACATAACACAGAAACGTTTTTTAACTTGTGAGGCAAAATGCTAATTTCAAACGATTGTACGGTAAAGGTTGGAAGCACAGTCCCACGTCTATCCGAACTGGTCGTCTGTCCCTACGAGCTCGACATATTGGCTGTTTCCGATTATAACTGATTGTATTCCTTTCTGGCAAACGCACACATCTCTGGCAACTAGAATGTTTTAAGCCGGTCTTTTGATTACCCTTTCCATGAAACACCCTGAAAAGAAAAATTCTCGAAAATATGCGTAGAAGACTGATAAAACAGCATTTTGATTGTAAGAAAACCATATTTGAAAGAGAGCCAGCCGGAAAGCTGCATACAATTTTTGATTATAAGAAACTGTGTGCCTGCACGTGCAAAGCGTCGCTAGGTCCGCCAGGTATGATTCACATACAGAACAGCGATCACATGTGACACTGTCACCAGAGACTGAAGAGTATACCGGTGTGGAGTGACTGTGGTTCCCGTGTTAAGAATTCCTGACTGTGAATTAGGTTCGATCAAATGGCCAGCAATCACCTGACTGCATTCTGCAGAGCCATTTTCTTTAAAAAGAACTCTCTACCATCAATAATCAAAAATTAAAAACAAATCATGGATGCGTGTTTTTCCTTTTTTTGCCTTGGAACTTGTCTTACAGAGACAGGTGAAGAGACCATGTCTGACTGATCTGACACGAAAGGAGAAATCGTGCACAACAAATACATTGCTGCCTGTCAATTTAGCTTTGGTTTTATGGATGCTGACTTTGTTGAAAGAGCAGCCCAGCAATAATGGGGTAGCCGGGTTTTCGAATTCAACTTTGGCACACGGTCAAATTCAACATTACATGTGTGCTGGCAATCATGTATCTTTCTCTAAGCCTGTTCATTTGACTCTCGCTTTGGGCCTGGGGACACCATAGAAATAATATGTTACGTTTTCAACAACACTTTAAATCATCTGGGGTTTTTTCCACTTGAGCTAAAATAAAACAGAATTCTTCTTTGTTTGACCCTTGTTTTCCTTTCTCAAAATCCCAGTTTCCTCACGCAGACCATGAAACCCACTATACAATACAGCAAACTGGTGCCGAAGGCCCTTTGGCCTCCTCTCTAAGTCACAAAGCTTATGGTCAACTTTTTCATGACAACAGTAAATACTGGCTGCTGAAGGGGAGTCAAAGTCGTCTGCCCACTGGCCAAGGAAGCTGTCTGTCCAGTCCCTGCTGGTCCTGCAGCCTGTTGTGGTACTCTGGCTGTTTACTGTTAGCAGCCAGAAATTGATGGATCCAGGGTTCTGCTCGATGTCTCCACAGCATAGAAAAACAGTCTCAGAACACGAGTATGAGGAGTAAACTGAAGGTGACACCATCAATTTCGGTTCATAGTGTCAGAAAGGTGAACCGTATGGCAGGCTCTGCGTGTCGCTCTTCAACGTAAAGGTAAGGTAGTGTGGCAAAATGGAGCCACGTGACGCCCTGAAATCAAGAGTGGCTGAAGGCAGGGCACCAGCTAGACTTGCTGACAGAAGTACAGGTTGTTACTCTGCGTCAGTCTTCCACAACAGAACAATGGGACAGCATACACGGTGATCCACATTCTGCAGGTTGCTTGTCACGTCTCCCAGAGAGAGAAAGAGAGAGAGAGGGAGGGGGGGGGGATTTTGCCCAATTCTATTAGTCCCCCCCCCCCCCCCCCCCCCCCCCGCCCCCGGCCCCCCTCCTCGCCTCCTCTTCCACGTCCTCTGCTCCCACAATTTCTTGATAGTTCAGTAGGCAGTGCATCATTTTTTCTTCGCTCAAGCAAATCAGTCTGAATATTTTGAGTTTAGTCCTCAATTAGGGTATTTTCTTTTACTCTGTGTGTGTGTGTGTGTGTGTGTGTGTGTGTGTGTGTGTGTGTGTGTGTGTGTGTGTGTGTGCTAAAGTTTGAGAACTCAGTTCAAGTAAATCACACAAGTGCAGAAAAAAAAAAAATTAATGGACAGTGTGTGTGTGTGTGTGTGTGTGCGCGCGCGCGCGTACGCGTGCGTTCCTGCGTGTATGTGTGTGCGTGCGGGCGGTGTGTGTGTGTGTGTGTGTGTGTGTGTGTGTGTGTGTGTGTGTGTGTGTGTGTGTGTGTGTGTGTGTGTGTGTGTGTGTGTGTGTGTGTGTGTGTGTGTGTGTGTGTGTGTGTGTGTGTGTGTGTGTGTGTGTGTGTGTGTGTGCTAAAGGTTGAGAACTCAGTTCAAGTAAATCACACAAGTGCAGAAAAAAAAAAAATTAATGGACAGTGTGTGTGTGTGTGTGTGTGTGTGTGTGTGTGTGTGTGTGTGTGTGTGTGTGCGCGCGTACGCGTGCGTTCCTGCGTGTATGTGTGCGTGCGTGCGGGCGTGTGTGTGTGTGTGTGTGTGTGTGTGTGTGTGTGTGTGTGTGTGTGTGTGTGTGTGTGTGTGTGTGTGTGTGTGTGTGCGCGCGCGCGCGCGCTAAAGGTTGAGAACTCAGTTCACACAAATACAGAAAAAGAAATTAAGGGACGTTTGAACTGAAAAGGCAGAAATCTTATTTCCGGTAAAACCTCTCTTCCATATGTCGCTTCTATCAGGTCAAATGACTATAGCTCAAGTGTCACCACATAAACACTGAGAAAGTCAATTACTATAGCCTAAGTGTCACTACATAAACACTGAGAAAGTCAAACGTGGTCAAAGATTTTATTTGAAGAAAATGTCTGCATGGTGGACCCCTTCACCCAGCAAGCCAGCCAGAAGCACGCTGTATACTGTGCCCTGGGAAACTTAAAGGCAGTTGTTACTTCTTTTTGATTCTCCTATCAATCGTACACATGCATTATCATTGTTTGTGCAACTCCTGATTTGGGAGATGCTGCTGACACAATGTTGCGCCCATATTTCTCCATTGGTATCGTCCTCATTATTCGTGTCTTTCAGTATGACTTTAATCTCTGTGTGTGTGTGTGTGTGTGTGTGTGTGTGTGTGTGTGTGTGTGTGTGTGTGTGTGTGTGTGTTTTTTTTTCTTTTGAGAATGTGATACATTGCATTTTTCGTAGCACTTCCGTTCAGAATGCGTTTTTCCTTTTAAATGAGCTTTGAGCGCTTGTGAAACAAACTGAGTTTTCATCCTTTTATATTATGCACGGGATTATTATTTCGTTTGCGTGCTGCTGTCTCTGTGGCAAAGCTAGTGAGAGAGAGAGAGAGAGAGAGAGAGAGAGAGAGAGAGAGAGAGAGAGAGAGAGAGAGAGAGAGAGACGTTTTGAAACACACGTCAGAAGCTTGACTTGATCGGTCTTTGATTAACAGATGTATTAATTGATTAATTATTTCTTTATTTGTGTATTCATTTATTTAGCAATTCAGTTATCTAGTTAATCATTTCTGCATTTATTCAGTGTTTATGTATTTATTTGATTATTCATATTCATTTAATTATGTTCTGTTAAGATTTTTGTTTTAACTCTATGAACGTTTTATTTATTTCAACAGTCGTGATGTTAATATTTTTATCACCTTCTGTTCTTGTGCCTGTCCTCGTTGCTGTGTGGCCACAGTCCACAGGTAGAGAAGTGGGTTGAGGGCCGAGTTGAGAGGTAGCAGGAACACAACTAAGGCGTCATGGAGTTTGCTGAATCCAGTGACATGGTGTGAAGACATCATCGTCACCAATCCGAAGCAGAACCAGCAGACAGCGTCTCTGTGATCGCCACTTTGCCTATTATGTGGGCTGAGGAATAAGAGGGTCTCTTTGCAGATTCCAGTATTATTCTGTATTTAGGTGTTTGCCTGTAGATAGCAGTCTGACCAGCAACAATCATTGCAGCTAAAATACAGTTTGCTGTTACAATAACTGTGAACCATCTGAACCTTTGGTTCCATTCGTGTTGATCAAATAATGCCAGACGGCACAAACCAGACTGTCCACATAGCCCCCAGTGTGACAATCCAGGAAAAAATGGTATGAACGACAACAAGAGTCCAACAATCCATGCAGATGTACAAACTACGACAGTTATCTTTTCATGATAATGTAAAGAATGTTCCCATGATGCAAAGTGTAGATATATGATCCAAAACGATGAGCCAAATGATCAAAATGGACACTTCACTAGACAGAAGAGATACAAAGCCAGTCACCTTGCAAGTCATACTGTTAGTCCAGGATTTTTCAGCTTGGATGTACATTCCATGAAACAAGGCATCTGACACAAGGCCAATGCTGACATGAATTCCCATTAGAATATTGGCAAACTGAAGATGAGAGAGATGGCAGCCACAAAGCTGCTTCCAACCATGCTACGGGTTAAAAACAAAATCATACAACAAAGCAAATTGCCTAAAATGGCACATAAACTGATCAACCAAAAGAAAGCCTTGTACATCTGTGTTGGTATCAGTGTTGTACATGAAGGAAGTATAGTGTCAGGTGCAAAACAATTTGACTTGTCTGACCGTTTGGGGAGTATATTTTTCACAGCAAAATCTGTAGTTTGATGAGAAAATCGTGTTTAAATGTGTTGACCCAGAATACACGTCAAACGGAAAATATGCCACTGGGTTGCCCTGTATGTCCAATTCAGTTAGTAGTGGAATGTTCTTGAAACCAACGGATTCAATGACTCGGATGGCAGAAAAAGAAACATTCAAATACTTTGCACGAGGAAGATATGCACAGACAATATTGTTCACTGTCGTTAAACGTGTATTTGAAGTATCAACTTGCCTCAAGGCATAGTGAATGGTTTTGACATTTGTAATTGTTACTTCGCTCAGAGGGTTGTGTTTCAGTTGCAAACTGTAAAATTAGGTAACAGAAAGAAAGCACTTACATTGACAGTTCTCAATTGATTGTTTGCAAGATCTATGAACTGCAAATTTTCAAGCTCTATATGTGAAATATTAACCAGAGAGCAATAAGACAAATGCAGGCGGACAAGGTATGATATCTTGGTAAAATCACTCGGTGACATCATCGAACCTGTGGCGTCAACGTATCGAAGATGAAGAAAACGGTCAACAGGAAAGAATGACTGCACATGAAGGAGTGACCTTGGCACAGACAGCCTGGAGGACAGGTCCTGTCACACATCAGTTCATCATCCCACTGTGGACACTGACCCCACCCATCACAGAGATTGTCTCCATGCACACACACTCTGGAAGCTCGACAGACATAGAATCCAGGACATGTCACTCGCTCACACTCTTGTTCATCCTCTCCATAAGTACAGTCTGAATATCCATTGCACCGAGTGTAGATAGGAAGACAGTTCAACAGCTCAGCAGTGCAATGGTAATGGCTGTCAGGACACAGGCTTCATCAGTTTTCATCGTCTCCTGAGTGAAATATCCAGTGCCATCCAGGTTGATATAAAATCGTCCTGTCTTGTCTCCATCACTGGCCTTACTGCAGTAGGGACATGGATTGCTCTTATCTTCATCACAGTTTGTCTCATCTGAATCATCCACACAGTCTGAAAAGTCGTTGCACCGTTGACTATGTAGCACATACTGACCATTGGAACACAGAAATCCATGATGTGGATGATGCTCACAGATGACTGACTCGTCACTGTTGTCTGAACAGTCCTGACGGAAGTCACACGCTAATGTGAACTGTACGGCTGTGACGTCATCATCACACATGAACATGGCGTAAGTGCAGAAGGTGAATCCCTCAGGAAAGAGCTCCATAGACGTCTGCTGATCAGTCACGTTCGGCACCGTGCAGAACTGTAAAATTCTTGGATTCCCACAGTGGCTGTGAATGTCACATGACAAAAATGCGTGTGTCATGTGGTTGTTTGGACACAGACACAAAAACTGTAACGTATCTGTAAATCTGTTTTGGAGTGACTGTTTACGTATTAGTGCGACGTTTGAAGAACACTCCATGACTGACAGTGATTTTATTTCGCACAGTGCGCGTGAGTATTGTACAGATCCAAAATGATCAACTCTTGGTAAAACAGCAATTGATTCAAAGACATACTGCTTCAAGATTCTCGATGGAGCGTATACACCTTTTACTACAAGATGGTTCGTATAGTAGATCAAAGTATTATCTGACCATTTACGAAACCTGCTGTATGAAAACAGTTGTTTGACCCAACTGTGGTGTAACCAAATGCTGTGTTTCCGGAATCGAAAAACTTTGAAGAATATGAAGACAGTCCCTCTGTTCCCTCCTTGTTTTAATTGAAGCCAGTATTCCCCCAGTTGCTTGACATTCATAAGAAAGCAGCGGCAAAGGCATACTTAATTCGAGGTGATTAATTTAAAACATTTATTACGTGAAGCCACCATTCCCTGACATCCAGGACTGCTAAAAGACAGTGTTCTGTTTCATCTCGTCCATCTTCACACTCTGGTTTTTGGTTGCAGTAAAAGTGGCTGTAAAATTTAGAATAATGATTTACTGAGCAGTTAAAGACACCGCTGGACAGTTTTTGCGGCTGATCGTTCTCAGGTAATACTGCAAAATAAATGCTCAGACCAGTTCGATCACATGGAAAAGTTATTTGTAGGTATGATGTATCAATGACAAAAGCTGGTGAAAAACACTCCATACATACACGTGCAACACGAGGCTGAGATGTGTTGGGTGTTGTGTAAATCAGTTTCAGTTTTGATTTCCGATCATCAGAACAGTATTCAGGCCACTTTGCTCGATAAATACTAATGATAACGACATTTCGATCAGGTACTTTTAAATCAGTTTCGCAATTCGTATCAACATAATAAGGTAGCATTGGTACTGTAACATACCAAGAATGTTTAGAAATGTGTTTTGTAATTACATTGATGTCTTGTTCCGGTTTGATATCAATATGAACGAATGATTTGTTCATGGTTAAAACTTGCAAAGAACGCGCTGTTGAATACACAAAGAGATTGTCAAAGAAATATGTATTGCAACATAAAACTGCAACCATGATTTTTTCCCGTCAACATTTCATACCATGGTAACCCTTCACCATATTCCACTAATTTGGTGTAGAACACGCCTGACTGACACCAGAATGAACTTAAATGTATACGTGCAAGTGGGTGCATACCGGGTGGAACGTTTACTTGCACCTGACAAAACGTGGTGAATGCATCACACATCCCATGAACTATACTTTGGTGAACTTTAAATGACATTGGGAAGTTACATTGCGGCAATCTGTTGTGTTGATCTCCAGAGTTGTGAAATTAATGTTTGTTTGGTTTATGAAGTATGTTGCACCAGGGCATATGTCTGTAATCCTCGTTAGATCTGTTTAACGTTAGTTTTGATGTGATCTTGCTCTTCTGCTCAATCGTATCCGTACAAAATCAGATCACCACACACACACACACACACACACACACACACACACACACACACACACACACACACACACACACACACATGTACACGCACACATACACACACTCAAGGATACTTGCTACCATGTATACATCCACACACTTGTGTCCACATTTAAAGCAGGCATTACACAAATCAGACCTGCAGGAACTTGCCAAGTGCCTGTCAACAGCATCCAAAGCCATCTGACTGACCACATACCAATGGAAACCACGTGATGCTTCAGTCTGCATGAAGCATAGTGTCAGACCTTTGCTCATGCAACATCGACGCTCTCTCTCTCTCTCTCTCTCTCTCTCTCTCTCTCTCTCTCTCTCTCTCTCTCTCTCTCTCTCTCTCTCTCAAACTCTCT
The DNA here is from genome assembly GCA_016801955.1 of Conus betulinus. Classification (NCBI taxonomy): domain Eukaryota; kingdom Metazoa; phylum Mollusca; class Gastropoda; order Neogastropoda; family Conidae; genus Conus; species Conus betulinus. Next base: position 27,895 of record JADBJO010008195.1, on the reverse strand, counting down.
CTTACCCTACTTCAAACTTCTTACTTAACAGTAAATCTTTTATTCCTGATTTATATTTAACTCTACAGGTTGCTTTTACAGTTGAAGTAATTTATAATTTGCAACATTATTGATCTTTTGAATGGTGCTATTGTTTTTGTTTTCTTTTTGTTTTATACTTAACTTTGAGCTTATATTGGAGTGTTCTGTTTTACATTGGGAATGTTTGTTTAAATGTTGTGTTAATATTGCATATGTGTTGCTGGTTTGTGGTGGTGATGTGTGCGCCTCTGTGTGTGTGTGTGTGTGTGTGTGTGTGTGTGTGTGTGTGTGTGTGTGTGTGTGTGTGTGTGTGTGTGACACTGTTTTGGCGGGGTGTGTGCGTGTGATTCTGTATTGGTGTGGTGTGTGTGTGTGTGTGTGTGTGTGTGTGTGTGTGTGTGTGTGTGTGTGTGTGTGTGTGTGTGTGTATCTGGGGTGGTGTGAGGTGGGGGAGAGGCAGTAGGATGTATGCGTGCATGTGAAAAAAAAAAAAAAAAATATATATATATATATATATATATATATATATATATATCACAAATAAAGTTAGAGAGCCGGTAAAAAAACTCTAAAAAAAAACAACTCTAAAAATGCTCAACCAAAAAGGGAGCAACATAAGTTTAAAATTGCACACAAAAAAACTGATAAAACCACATATGACAGCATTTGCAAAAAAGAAAAAGAACTCGTGCACCGTATGGATCTAAGTGATAGGATAGAAACAACAGCAATAAAAGAAGCTTTTATAACACTTAAAGATCATAAGCCTAACTTCCCCAACAACCCAACATGTAGATTAATAAACCCATCTAAGTCTGAATTAGGCAAAATAAGCAAAAAAATTCTGGAAAAAGCTATAGAGGACATAAAAACAAACACCGATTACAACCTTTGGAAAAATAGCTATGAAGTTATCGAATGGTTCAAGGAACTTAATAAACAGAAAACACAGTGTTTTTATCACTTTTGATATAGTGGGTTTTTATCCATCTATAGATGAGGAATTGCTTACCAAAGCTTTAAAATTTGCTAACAAGTACACAAACATAACAGAGGCTGGGATGGAAATCATCTTCCACACTAAGAAAACCCTACTCCACAGCAGTAATGATACTTGGATAAAAAAAACAGCAAAAATTCAACATTTGATGTCACAATGGGCTCATATGACGGTGCCGAAACATGTGAACTAGTTGGACTATTCATGCTATTTAATATACAGAAAACACTTGGTAAACAGGTTGGTTTGTACAGAGACGACGGCCTCGCCGCGCTTAACAATAAACCAAAAACCATTGAAAATAAGAAAAAAGAACTTTGTAAAATCTTCCAAAACCATAACTTAAAAATCACAGTAGAAGCCAACAAGAAGGTAGTAAACTACCTAGATATAACATTAGACCTTAATGACCATGTATACAAACCATATAAAAAAAAACCTAACGACATACCCATCTACGTAGACATCAAAAGTAACCATCCACCTTCTATCCTAAAAACCATACCCAATGGCATAAACAAAAGACTATCCAACCTATCATGCAACGAGAAAGTATTCACAGTGCAGCAGTTGAATACCAAGAGGCGCTGAAAAAAGTGCCTACAACTACAAACTACAATATAACCCAGATAATAACATGAACAGTAATAAGAAAACAGGAAAAGGAAGATCATATGGTATAATCCCCCATATGATGGAAGAATAAAGACTAACGTAGGAAAAGAATTCTTTAAAATTCTTATAACATCATTTCCAAAAGATCATGTACTATCTAAAATATTCAATAAAAACACCATCAAGCTATCATATTCATGTATGCCCAACCTCAAAAACATAATTGACTCATCTAACAAAACTAAAGGCAACACAGCCAAAAAATGTAACAAAAGGACATCTTGTAACTGCACTAAAAAAGATCAATGCCCACAGAATAATAAATGCCTTTACAATAATATTGTATACCAGCCACAGTAACAACAGATAGTGACAAGGAAACATACATAGGGATTGCTGCAAACCATTTTAAAACCAGATATGCAAACCATAAACAGTCCTTCAAAAATGAAAAATATAAAAACAAACAGAACTAAGTAAACACATTTGGAAACTTAAAGATAAAATAGACTTCAATATATCATGGAAAATTATAAAAAGAGCAACACCATACAATAATATCTCTAAAAAATGCAACCTATACTCTACAGAAAAGGCTGATATTATGCAAACCTCATCTAGCAACTCTGAATCAAAAGTAGAGATCATAAACAATATTGCAGGCACAAATGGAAATCTTTGTCAACACACTCCATTCCTTAACACACCCTCCCTGAACGCACCCCAAAAATTCAAAATTGTAAAAAAAAACTACAGGCCACGTAAAACACATGCAGAATTCACGCTTGCACACCCACACACTATATAACACCAGTAGCGTGCCCAAACTGCATACCCTGACGAGAGCCATTGCTCGAAACAATTTTGTTGGTTTTAACCTCCATTTTAATCACACTTTTTAAACTTAATATATATATATATATATATATATATATAGATGAGATTTCTTATATATAGATGAGAAACTAGTCCACAAGCATTCAGATACAAGAGATTGGGTCAACTGGAGTAGATATAGGGATGAAATACAACACTACTAACAATCAAAATAAAAAAAAAAAACAAAATGCTAAAAACAAAAACTATAAAAAAACTAAAAACAAAAAAGTGGGAAAAAAAAGACTTAACATTATGCAAACCTCAAAAAATAGCAACTCTGAATATCAAACTATCTAAGTAGAGATCCATAAAAACATAAACTAAAACAGGCACAAAAATGGAAAACTCTTTGTCAACAAAAAATCTAAAAAAAAAAAAAATTCTAAAAAAAAAAAAAAACTAAAAAAAAAACTTAAAAAAAAAAAAACAACTAACACAAAACAAAAAAAAACAACTCCCTAATCAAATAAAAAAAAAACTAAACTAAAAAAACCCAAAAATTCAAAATTAATAAAAAAAAAAAACTACAGGCCTAAAAAAAAAACGTAAAACACATGCAAAATTAAAAAAAAAACTAAAAAAAAAAATCTAACGCTTGCACAAAAACCACAAAAAAACTATAAAAAAAAACACCAGTAAAAAAAAAAATTCTAAAAAACTAAAACTAAAAAAAAAAAACTACCCAAACTGCAAACCTAAAACTGACGAGAGCTAAAAACATTGCTCGAAAAACAAAAAAAACCTTTGTTGGTAAACTAATCTCCATTTAAACTAAAAAACTTTTAAAAACTAAAAAATAAAAAAAAAACTATAATAACACTTTGGGAAACTAAAAAAAAAAACTAAAGAGATGAGAAAAAAATATAAACTAAGAACAAAAACTATCTAACCTAATAACTAACTAAAACAAAAAAAAAAACTAAGAAAGTCCAAAAAAAAAAAAACTAAAAAAAAAACCTCTACTGTAAAACTCTTCTATATATGAAAACCTAAAAAAAAAAACAAGCATTCCAGATACACTACTAACTAAGAGATTGGGTCAAACTGGAGTAGATATAGGGAAAAAAAAAAAAAATCTACAACTAAAAACAAAAAAAACTAAAAAAATAAAATGGAAATTATGGATGTCTTTTCTAAAAATTCGCACAGTTATTTACCCCCCTACTCATGTCATCCTCCATCTGTCTTTAAAGGTATGCTTATTGGTATGGGTAGAAGACTTAGGGTGATATGTTCAGAAGAAGATATATTAGAAAAGAGAATACAAGAATATGCAAAATATCTCGTTACTTCAGGTTGGAAATTGGAGGATGCGTTAAAAGGTCTTAGAGAAGGTGCCAGTGTGCCCAGAAAGAAAGCCTTGCAGAAACGTTCAAAAAAACCAGATAAATCAAGTATAATAAGAAACAATCTGAAGTTGTTGTACAAAAAACCCAGACAATTTAAAAATATTTCCGAAAAAGTCTATCATTGCAGGAAACAGGAGAGCCAAAAAACTTAGGTGAAATATATAAACCATCAGTCCCAAAACGTACTCTGCAACATGGCCCTGAAAACAGTAGAGGATTTTTTAAATGTGACAAGAAGTGTGACACGTGTGTACATTCCATAGACACTACATCTTTTAAGTCACGTTGGGATGGAAGAAGGTGGAACATAAGGTCTCATCTGAGCTGCACCACACCTAATGTAATTTATATGATTCAGTGCAAATTACATCAAGATTTCCTCTATGTAGGGTCAACAGTGAATTTGAAAAAGAGATGGGCCAATCATAAAAGTGATGTTAAACTTAGTAAGACCAAAAAATGTACAGTTGCATCACATGTGGCAAGTGAGAAACCATCCTCAAGATCAGAATGTTATGTTCCTGAACATTATACCAATTGAGCATGTGTGGACCACAGAAAAATTGCTAGAAAGAGAACTGTATTGGCAGGCTAATTTGGGCACATTGTCAACAGGAGGGAATGAAAGGAAAGATTTTGCTTCAGTTATGAAAAAAGAGAATTCAGTTCTGAGTGAGTAGAGGGGTGGAGGAGTTGAGATGATCCCTATCACTTGCTTGGGGGGGGGGGTGGGGGGGGGAGGGGGGCGGAGGAGGGGGGGGATGATAGAGTGTATGATAGAGTGTATTATAATATATAAAAAATGTAAGATGACTCCAGATGGGATGTATACGATTTTCCCCCCCCCCCCCCCTTTTTTTTTTTTTTTTTTCAATACATTTTAAATTAATATTAGAACAATGATGATATATTTGTGCTTACTGTAATCTCTAAAATTTCCTAAAATTTCCTTTTTTTTTTTTTTTTTTTTTTTTTTTTTAAAGTACCAACAGATGTTTTCTTAATTACTGTTGGTTTGAGGTACGTCCCCCCCCCCCCCCCCTCCCCTGGTTGTTCCTTCCTTCCTCACTTGCCCTTTTCCCTTCTCTTCCAGCCATGATCCCAGTTAGGGTTATATTGGATGTGGTGAAGGTGAATGAGTTTTTGTGTGTGGAGTGTGGGGTGAGGTGTGGGTGAGTATGTGTGTGTGGGTATGTGGGAGTGTGGTGTGTGTGTGTGTGTGTGTGTGTGTGTGTGTGTGTGTGTGTGTGTGTGTGTGTGTGTGTGTGTGTGTGTGTGTGTGTGTGTGTGTGTGTGTGTGTGTGTGTGTGTGTGTGTGTGTGTGTGTGTGTGTGAGTGTAAGTGTGAGTGGGTGTGTGTGTCAGAGAGAGAGAGAGAGAGAGAGAGAGAGGGGGGGGGGGGGGGTCGGGGGGAGGAGAGAGAGAGAGAGAGAGAGAGAGAGAGAGAGAGAGAGAGAGAGAGAGAGAGAGAGAGAGAGAGAGAGAGAGAGAGAGAGAGTGTGTTTGTATGTTCCTTTACCTGATTAAAGTGT
>JADBJO010008195.1:0-17500 GCA_016801955.1 Conus betulinus | reverse complement strand
TCTGCAACCCGAAAGCATTCTTGTCCACTGAAACAACCCAAAAAGGAGTTTGAAACGCAGTCGTTTCCTTATCCTGAGGCAACATAGGTATCTGCCAGTATCCCTTCGCAAGGTCTACTTTGACAAAATACCGACCTTCAGACAAACGACAGAAAATATCCTCAACATCTGGAATCGGTTCAGAGTCGAACACAGTGACCTTATTGAGAGCCCGATAATCGATACAGAATCGAATTGAGCCATCAGGCTTACCCACCAGAACGACTGGAGAACTGTACGGTGATACAGACGGTTCAATCACTCCAAGATCCAACATAACCTGAACCTCTCTCTGAATGATCTCCCTCTTTGCAAAAGGCAAAGGGTAAGACTTGACCCTAACAGGAACATCAGTAGTCAGATTAATACAGTGTGGATCTACCTGTACAGCCTTCCCTGGTGTATCTGTCAAGACATCAGAAAAATCCTCCAAAACACTCATCAACTGAGACTTTTGAATGTCTGACAACTCAGGTAGGACTATTTCTTCAATCTAGGACATAATTATCTACCACTGCAGATATGTATGCTTATCTCCCCCTATTTCTTCAATCTAAAACATAAGAGCAACCTTGTAATTGAATATATCTTGCAGTCATTACAACACCAAGCTGCTGTGTAAGTTGCTGGAATGGTGCTCGTTTACTTATCCTTGGAATTTATTGGTTTATATATATATATAAGAAAACTCAATTAATATTAGCCACACCTCACTCTGATGGTAAAGAGAAGAGGTGGATGGAGGGAGAAGTTGTGTGTGTGTGTGTGTGTGTGTGTGTGTGTGTGTGTGTGTGTGTGTGTGTGTGTGTGTGTGTGTGTGTGTGTGGATGGAATATAGAAGGAAAATGGGTTGGATTTTGTTATATGAAAGACACAAAACTGCTGTAATTCTCCTCTGGTATCACACACATTGCCACGCCAAAATGGCGGGCTTGCTGGCTCTGTTTTATCTAGCTGCATTGGGAGTTTAGAAGCGTTTGTTAAGTAAAGCTGTTACTAAGTGCATTTCTTGAAATTTAACTCACCTTGAGTACATTTTTCACACACACACACACACACACACACACACACACACACACACACACACACACACATTCATCCATAGTTACATACGTACAGATAGACAGACATGTGCTAGCATTCCAGTTAATGTTTGGTTCAGAATCGTTTATGTTGGCCAAAGCAGTTGCCTGAAACCTTCTGTCTTGGAAAACTGGATAGTTTGTTAACTGTAGTCCGCAACTTGGTTTGGTAGTTATTAGTGAAATGGCTTGATCTCGCCAGTACTGTTATTAAAAGAACTCCTGCGCGGGACACACCCTTATCGTGCATTTGAACCCCTTAGCGTGCAACGAGCGTAAAAATAACAATCATGTCAAATGCTTTAGACATTGGTGACGGCACGTCTCTGATGCCGCATGATTCGACCCAGGAACCCAGAGGACACATCAATGTTGGGGCCATAGCAATATGGCGCTAAATTGGGCACTGTCCCTGTCGTGTATAGCCATGCAGCACTCTGACAGTTTTGATAGAAAAAGCTTGAATCTTTCGATGTGGTTCTCTTCCAATCTTATATGTTCACGAGACACACACACACACACACACACACACACACACACACACACACACACACACACACACACACACACACACACAGAGAGAGAGAGAGAGAGAGAGAGAGAGAGAGAGAGAGAGAGAGAGCAGAGAGACAGACAGACACAGAGAGAGAGAGAGAGAGAGAGAGAGAGAGAGAGAGAGAGAGAGAGAGAGAGAGAGAATGACAATGACAATGACAAATGTTTTAATTGAACTAGGCCACATGACCGTGTCAATGGGAACAGAGGGAGGGGGTAAACACAAAATAAATTGATCGTAACTGAAATAAGAAGGGAAAGAAATCAATACATCGTCAAATACAGTATATACATAAGCACATAAAAGCTAAAGAATAAATCTCGCAAGCATAATCAACATTCGTGTTCGCTTATTCTCTCTCTCTCTCTCTCTCTCTCTCTCTCTCTCTCTCTCTCTCTCTCTCTCTCTCTCTCTCTCACTTTATCTCTCGTCACACACACACACACACACACACACACACACACACACACACACACACACACACACACACACACACACACACACACACACACACACACACACACACACACACACACACACACACACACACACACACACACACACACACACACACGCGATCATATGCAATCGGTATGGTATTGTTAAGGCAACTTTGACTGTACAATGCAGGGAACAATGGTTCTAAATCATATTAGTCTTTCCACATCTGATGTCAAAAGCTTTTGATATGAATGTAGCCACAGCATTACAGATTTTTCCATTGGCGAGCAGTAACGACATCTTAAAAGCCGATGGTCGTCTATAAAACTTGAAAGGTATGTAACGGTCGCGAATAACTTTGTATTTAGGACATACTATCAAAAAATGATATTCAGATTCCAAACTCACACGGGCAGAACGGACAGCACAGTGCTTCATGGGGGACACACGAATACCGCAGTTTGTGTGTGTTCAAACAGGATACACCAAGTCTGAACCGTATCAAGTTTTTACGACTGCTCATGTTGTTTACAGTGAATAGGTAATTTGGAATTTCCCAAAACTGCGGACACCTATTTGTACAACCGCTTGCAAGAATTGAAAATCTGACGAAAATAAACACAAGACCATGAGTTTTACTCCGGTTACTGCATGCGCAAATGTTTTATTTTCACTCTGAAAAATATTAAATCTGGATGAAAATATCCTTTGCGATTGCCAGAGAGTGAATCAGCCCTGTGCATATTGGCAAAATGATGATCCTCGGGACTTTTGTCCTCAAAATAGTTTCATTTGCGACTGCATTAAACTTCATGGGTTCATTGGAAATGACAGAAAACGCTTATGTATTTCTTATCTACATGCATTTGTGAGAAAGTGTGACATATCCTTTCTGTTTCTAAAATAATGCTTTAAATGAAGTCATTCTGAAGATTAAGAAAATGAGATTACTTCCAGCATTACGTTGTAATGAGGTTGGGGAATTAAGTCAGTTTGGTACAACATTGTTTGTTTGTGTTTGAGTTGCTGGGTACATAGACATGGACCGTTTTCATCAAATGTTGTTAAGATATATAGTGATCATTTTCCTATATAGGACAAGAAAATTGTGAAAATTCATACTGGAAAAATAAAGAAAACTGTCGGACCACAAAAGCTTTATAAACACCTTAACAGTGGTCCCCTGGTCCATCAGCAAGTCCTGATTCAACACCTTCAACCTCTGACAGCAAGGAAACACTTTGCAGATGCTGCAGAATGATGGCGAAAAAACACAACGATTTGATTTATACAAAATGATTACAGCAGTCTCGTTAACACCCAAATAAATACACTTCAAGCTTTTGCAGCACTGTTTTAGGGTGATTATTGGTTGAATCACTCAGGAAAATGGACGGACGTTGTCCATCGGTCAAGAAACCAAGGGCTGGTGATGCGTAGAGTTAGATGAGTACTCACTGAATATGTACTCAGGAAGAGCGCAGGAAGGAAAAATAAAGTATAGGAAGGAGATGGCTTGGGGACACTGACCAGACAGGTTGTTTGGAACTGCAGAACGAGATTCACCTGTAATCTACCATTACCAGGTGAGGTATAGACAGATGGGGAGAGAAAAAAGAGAGAGTTAAGAAAAGGAAAAAAAAAAGGGAAAAGAATTTATCATTATTCAGATTTTGAAATAGATTACTTACACGGACTTCATTCGTGTTTCAGCCCTTCCCGGTGCTGTGGCAGCACCAGTAATGGGATAGGCGACTGTGGCAGTCGCGCAACAAGCATTTGGGCTCCAGTGCTGTGGCAGCAGCACCTAATTGTCTCCAGAGTTGGAGAACTAGTAGAAGAGGACAACGACTGCGGCAGTCGTGAGATAACCGTGAAAGCGTTTGTCATGTTGACCCACTATGATTTTTAATCGTCCCCCTGGGTCCGAACTCAGATATTGTTCCTGTATTTTAAGCCATCTTTGATAATCTTCTTTGGGAAGTGTATAAATTTTCTCCATTGAGGAGGAATAATTCTTGGAAAAGAAACGTGTTGTATATATGCTGGAAAAGTTGATTATCGTTTAGTGAATTATTCCCCGGACAGGAGGGGGAGAAGAAGAGTTATTGTAGTACGCCTTCTGGTTGTTTGGAGCGACTGCGTGCGCACGGAGTGAATGCTGAGCTGAGTGCGTGCATGCATTTGTGCTCAGTGTGACAAAGTTGCTTACGAATACAATTATCAGGAAAACAGACAATCACAATGCGACAAATGTGTCAAAGATTTGTGTTAATGATAATAATTATGACAAAAACAAATATAAAATGAAATACACAAAGGAACGAAAGGGAGTTAAATAAAAAGTTCATCGTAGCATACATGTTCCATGACCAGTGTAAGGGAGGCAATTTCCTTTTTTTTTTTAATATTATTTTAGGAGACTTATGGGATGATTACAAAGATAACAAACTGACATACTCGACCCTTGTCTTCGTCTGAATGCATTGATTATTACAGAATTCATCTTCTTTGTCAACTGTTAGGCTTATTCATTACTTCATAATCTGTGTACCTTTGATAAGGTAGAGTCCGTCGTTGTTTAGTTACAATTAGTGTAACCTGCTTGTGGTGCCCTAAATTCAAGCAACTTATCAGGAATCTCCACACAGATCTGATGCAAAAACAAAACTACGTCTGCTGTGAATGGCCATTCGTTGGATAAGTGTACATGTCTGCAGTTAATTAGATCCAACATTAATGTCAGCCAAATTCTCATTTACATTCATCTGACATGTGTCAATGCTAAGTAGACTGATTTAGTTTTTATTGCTTAGTTTATATTGTCATCCTTTGAATTCAAATAAATATATTGAATACGTTGTTATATTAGTTTGAAGTCTGATTTTGGCCGCCTACCTTTCTTGTTATTCATCTGGATTTTGATTAGTAAGTTACAAGAAGCAATATGATGGCTATCTAAACAGTTTTGTTTTTACTCTTCGTGCATATCTCCAATGGTCCGGAAGTTCATGTGAGCATCGAACATTGGGACACATGACCACAGTTGCTCTTGTAAATGACCAAAACGCTTCCAAATGAATCAGCACTTTATTTCAATGGTTTTCAGCCACGTCAAACACGGCAGTCAATGCTTTTGAGCAAACTGTGCCCAATGATTTCACCTGTTTGCATGGACCTGCACACACAAGTGAAACGATTTCACGCCAGCACGTATGGAGCTCCTCTCCTCACCCCTTTACAGTTTTTCCTTCATCTGGACAGTGACTTCAAGGATACCGGATATGTCAGAAGCTGTAAATGTAAAGTCTGCTGATATCAAGTGATCACACCAGTAAATGGGATTCATTCACGTTTCAAGTCCAAAACTGAAGTTGCAAGATATCAGGTTAACAAGCGTTTTGATTCGGTTCAGTTCTGTTGTAACTTGCCGGTATATTGTTATTTTCTTTCTCTGTATGTGTGTACGCGCGCGCGCGCGCGTGTTTGTTTGTGTGTGTGTGTGTGTGTGTGTGTGTGTGTGTGTGTGTGTGTGTGTGTGTGTGTGTGTGTGTAAAAGCAAAAGTGGCGAAATAAAAATCCCTTAGCATTTGCACACTTTGTCCTAAATATCTCCAAGATATCCTATGATGTTCATTGAACTAGGACATGTGACTTTTGATTTTTCAGATAAAACGCTGAAGGTCTATGTTCCACAAATCTGTAGCTCCTACCCGTCCCCGTCATTCTTATCCCACTGTAGCTATATGTCCTCCACCCTTTCCAGCCCATCATTACAGTTATGTGTGTTCCCTCAAGTCTATATTTCTACAAGTTTATCATTTCTCCTGATCTACGTTCTCCAGGTTTACGTTTCCCTGCCACCAGATTATGTTTGCTCCATTGTATGTTTTCTCACATTCAAGATTAACTGACCTATGTTATATGAATATGACCAAGAGCGAGGCTACATGACCCACAAGGAACCTTGTCCCCCTAAGTAATGTTAAAGACTGCTGTGACCCAAAATTGGTAATGATAACCAACACGTTCGTGAAAGGATGGGTTACTGCTAACCACATCAACCTTGAAGGTCCTGTGATTCGTAACACGTCAGCTGGCACATGTCTCGTGGAAGATCAGGCAGCTCAAAATGGATCACAATGAATCAGATGGGTTTTGAAGATTAAATGACCTAGAATAAGTCATGGTGGCTTAGTTTTAGGTAAAAAGCCAAATTTCGAAATACCAGTATATGACCAGGAGTTATATGTTAGTGAGTTTCCTCCCCATTGGAGATTGTCTCCCCCTTGGAGACTATAAGCTTGCTGAAGGCTCATTTTGAGAAGCATTTATTATTTCCCATTCACCCTCCCCAAGCGCATACTGCTAGTTAGGCAGAATTAACTACCACTGCAGATATGAATGATTATCTCCTCCTATTTCTTCAATCTAAGACATAAGAGCAAGCTTTGTTTATAATTGAATATTTCTTGCAGTCATTGCAACACCAAGCTGCTCTGTAAATTCCTGGAACGGTGCTCGGTCGGTTACTTATCCTCGATTTTATATAGTCTATATATATATATATATATATATATATATATATATATATATATATCTGTATATGTATATATGTGTGCGCGCGCGCACATCTGTGGGTGCATATGTGTGTGTGTTGTGTTGTGTGTGTGTCCGCGAGCGCGCGCAGGGGCATATGTGAGTTTGCAGTGCGTGACAGTGGTGGTTTTCCATTTAAGAAAAAAAAAACGTATCATAGAAAACAAACAAAAAACCATGAACAAAATATCTTGATGCTTGTCAGTACATTATGATTTACAATTTTGCCATTATTTGTGGATTTGTGCAAGAACACAGAATGTCAGATGACCTGGTGCTAGTTATGACGTCACCATCATCTGGTTACATCACTGTGGGACCAAACGCAAGCTCCTCTGACCGGTATATTTCTACACAGGAATGTAACTGTCCCGGCACAAAATGTAGTCGTGGTGCGCTTCATAGAAACTGCCAGGTATTCTGTAGATGTTGTGTTGTTCCGCCATTCCCTGGAGTATTCAGCCGGTCACTTTAGAATACTAACACATGTTGTGTGGAGCAGAAAGACGGACTACACGTCCGACTTCATGTGTGTGATTCAAGCTTATAAAATGACTATTGAACTGCCAAAACGCAATCATTGTGTCCAAAGGAAAACAATCTGTTTTCGGCTTGTTTTATTCTTTCATTCCTGAGATCAAGGCCCCTCAGAAGTTAGCCAGTGGTTTGTGGAACTGTTCTGTGGATCACTATGCCAGCTTCCATCACCACGTGGCCTGTAACCATCAGACAGAGTGTGAAGATGGAAGGGATGAAACAGAACACTGTCCCTTCAGCAGTCCTCAGTGTCAGGGGTTGGTGGCATTGTGTAACAGTTGCTACAAATTTGTTCAGAGCTTGAATCCGTCCCATTGTAATGACAGTGATGTGATAGCAATAGGTGATGACTACTGTGCTTCACTGGGGGGCAGGATGCATTTTCCAATATGTGTGAGGGACTGGTTTGGTTCACTTAAAGCCTTAACTAAGATGCACGCATTAAGACTAAGTCGACTGTGGGTGGCTTTCACTCTAATGATATGTCATCACCAGCTATGTACAGACATGAGATTCTGCGAAAACGTTCTGTTCTCTTTCATTCTGTTGATATTTTTGTATTTCTACAAGGTCCCTCGTGTGATGCTGTTCAGTAAATCGGTAACACATTTTGGTCATAAAACAATGCTACAGGACATATTCAGCTTTTTACAAGACGGTTCTAGCAGGTCTAAAATGGGAAGACTGCATATACAAAAAACTGTTCTCTGGATTAGTTTGTGAATTCAGACCAAACCAAACCGAGCATTACTCCTATCAGCTGAAGCCATTTTTAATGACAATTATGAAGGCTGGGTTCATGGGACAACTATCTATGACAAAGTGCCTCGCTGGTCACTGGACATATGCCTCTCTCGTGTGTGGTTCTAATCAGTATGACGTGTGCAGGGAAGAGTCCACACCGTGTAGTTTTTTCAAATCAACTGTCAGACATGCACAAAGATTACGTCTGGGATCACCATACCACATTATCACCCACATTCACATGTCGTGATGGAATAACTACACTATCCTACTCCCTGGTGTGTGATTTTCTACCTGATTGTCGTGACCAGAGTGACGAGTCTGTTTGTAAGTATCCTCTGTGTGGCAACACGTTTACATGCACAAATGGTCAGTGTCTGTCTTATAAGAGTGTGTGTGATCAAACATCTCATTGTCATGACGAATCAGACGAGAGGAATTGTAGAGCATTCAAAGACATATATGTTAAATTCACGTTTATGGCATCCCCTGTCCTCATCAATTTTGATGGCATCAGAAAGTTTACATCCATTCCAATGAATTCCACAGAGCCTTGTCCTGACAGCCACTATCGTTGTCCTGGTGAGTTCAACGACTGCCTGCCTGTCTACACACGATGCAATGGGATGTACGACTGTATTGACCACCAGGATGAAGAAGGATGTGAAGACCTGACGGTCCAGGATTTTTCAGTGTGCAGAGTGTCAACAATCTGTGTTCACAGTGACCACCTGTGTGATGGCTGGCCTCACTGTCCACTGCGTGATGATGAGATGTTGTGTGGTTTGACCTGTCCTGTTGACTGTCTGTGTCAAGATCACACATTTCTGTGTGCTCTCAGCCTTTTTCCACAGCACTTTTCCCTCAGCTCCGTTACTTGGATGCAACAGGTTCAGGTATGACACTGTCGGACGTGAATAATCATGATCGCCTTTTTCATTTGATCCTGGCCAAGTGCTCATTGGCGCTTTTACTTAAACTGAACATGTTGAATTTAAGGATTCTTGATCTCAGTGGCAATAACTTCAACAGATCAATGTGACATGTTTCTTTGGCTTAGAGAATCTTCAAAACTTATCCCTGTCCAATAACCCTTGACCTCACTGTCCAATGATCTCACAACTGATAGACAACACCACACACTCACAATGCTAGATCTGTCGCACACACCCCCTGGCAGTATTGGAAACAGTATTCTTGTCACCTTTCCCAGGGCTTCAACAACTACACTTAAATTTACGTCTATTCACACTATCAGTGCAAATGGATTTCAGTTCACACAGCGGTTGACTGAACTGTACATGGACGGTAGCCCCATAAAAATGTTTCCACTTGATATCTTTAAAGACCTATCATATTTAGAAGTAATAGTCACCGAAAATTTTAAGTTCTGTTGTAATGAAATACTTCCCTATAGATTTCATGAGTCATCTTGCTATGCTCCAAACGTAGAAATTTCATCGTGTAATGATTTATTACAGTCGTGGACATACCGTGTGTTTCTGTGGCTGATCGCCTGTCTGTCTGTGGCTGGTAATGTCTTTTCCTTTGGTGCACGTCTGTTTAAGAGAAGTCATACTTCATCAAGCGGGTTTAGCTTGTTTGTCACCCATCTTGCGCTAGCCGACTTTCTGATGGGTGTCTACGTTGCTATCATTGGGGTAGCTGATGAGATCTTCCGTGGCAGATACCTTCATTACGATGACACATGGAAAAGCAGTGTAGTCTGTAAGGTGGCTGGAGTTCTGTCTCTGTTGTCCAGTGAAGTGTCAGCTCTGACCATCTGGATTATCACTCTGGATCGTTTCATCGTCCTTCACTTTCCATCAGCACAGTTCGATTTGAGAGAAAGTCAGCAGCAGTGGCTTGTCTGTTGATTTGGATCATCGGTTGGTTTTTTTAGCCTTGCTGCCGTTGCTTCCAGTGACGTCACACTGGGAGTTTTATAGCCAGACAAGTATATGTATTCCACTAACAGTCATGACGTATGACTTTAAAGGTAAAGTTTACGCTTTCAGTGTCTTCATTGTCCTCAATTTCATTCTATTTTTATTCATCTCTGTTGGTCAGGCTGTCATCTACTGGTCTGTCCAGGCCAATGCACTGAAAACCAACACGACAAAAATGACAAGGGACATAGCCATAGCTCAACGGCTGATCACTGTCGCAGTAACAGATTTCATGTGCTGGTTTCCTATTGGAATCTGTGGGATTTGGGCACTGGCTGGTACTCCCATTCCTGCAGAAGTAAACGTGGCCCTAGCTATTTTTGTGTTACCGTTAAACTCTTCAGTCAATCCTTTCATGTACACGTTCAACACACTGGTGGAAAAACTGACCAAGTCCAACGAAGCGAAGCTGATGAAATGGTTGGAATCCCATGTTGATCTAATCATGAATTGATTCTCTTTTTTTTAACAGACCTCGTTATCCGTCCAATTTTGCTGCAATGAATAATGTTAGGAATATCTGGAAATGTCATCAAGTATTCACATGTAATAAACAATGTCGGGAAGTGCAGGGGAATGTCAATGATTATTTATATCAACATTCTACAGCAAAGCTTGAAACTAGAAAATCAACTTGAATTAACATACAATCATTAATACGTAAATGACTCGAAAGACAGAAAGATCGATCGATCAGTTTGAGAGAGAGAGAGAGAGAGAGAGAGAGAGAGAGAGAGAGAGAGAGAGAGAGAGATGCAAAAAAAAAAAAAAAAAAAAAAAAAAAACGGATACGGAATCATAAACTTGAATTGAGACCATAGCCCAGTTTCAAGTAGTTTCACAAGTGCCACAAGCAATGGACAAAACAAAATCAGAAGAACGAATCGTCTCTGAGATAGGCTGGGCTCGAAGCAAAATGAATGGGGCCGAAGGGAATCAGAAGATACAACAAATGTCATAATTCTCACAGTAGGTCCTTTTTTTTCTTCTTTGTAGTTAAACTTATGAAAAAGTAATGTTACAGACTTGAGTCGAATTCGGCTAATATAACGGAAAATCTACTTTCATAACAACTGAGAAAAAAAAGAGAACAGTTAAGTGTCGATGTCAAACCTTTCAATTACAGTTCACTTGGACTAACGAATTCTCCGTCTTGTAAGCAGAACCACTGGTTACAGTGTCTGGTGTCGAATTTCGTCTCCTTAGTCGAACTCGTGGCCAGAATACCGCCGGCTTGTGTTGACCCATCCATGGTCTTTGGTAGGGTCAGTTGTACTGTCAGCACTGTGGGGTAAAGTCACAACCCAGCAGCCTTCCACGGTGGCCAGTGAAGGGAAAATTTGGGCACCAGGGCAGCAAGTGCCAAAAAGAAATAAGTGGTAAAAATCAATATGAATATTCGATTTATGATTGTATGCTTGAGTATCTCTCTCTCTATGGTTATCACTTGCTCGTCTTCAGCGCATGAAGGGACGGTCCATTGGTGACAGTATCTGTGACATCATCATCTCTCTCTCTCTCTCTCTCTCTCTCAAATATCATGGAAGCAGTCCGAGTGATCAGTTCCATTTTGAAGCCATTTTGTTACTAAATTACTCCTTTACAAAACGTTCTAGTTTCAATGGAATCTCTTACAAGGGACACGTTTCTTATGGAGGCGACGTTTTGAGGATACTGGGAGATAATTCAACGTAAGATGCCAGTACGTGTTTGTCTCTGTCCAGTTTTAGATTTCAAACTTCCATGTTAACTAAAAAAAATGTTAACCCTTCTAACCATAGCTTTCCGCTAGCTATTCACAGTATATGTGTATGTGTGTGCGTGTGTTTGTGTGTGTGTGTGTGTGTGTGTGTGTGTGTGTGTGTGTGTGTGTGTGTGTGTCTTGTGTGTGTGTGTGTGTGTGTGTGTGTGTGTGTGTGTGTGTGTGTGTGTGTGTGTGTGTGTGTGTCCGCGTGCGCGCGCGAGTGTATTTATTTCGAAGATCGGAAGTATAAGAGATTATGTGAGCGAGGGTAAGGGTTTTTTTTTTTCCTCCTTTTTTGGTAATGACTACTGTTATGTAAAACAAGGACATAGGCACATTGAAGTTCATGGATTTTTTTTTAAAAATAATTTCTGCAGCTTTTTTTTTTTTTAAACCAAACTAAATGTTAACAGATCTGGGAACAACCTGTTGGGATGGTACACCACTGGCACACACACATCAGAGATACACAGATGCACGTATACAGAATTAGGGAGAGAGGGACTCTCTCTCTCTCTCTCTCTCTCTCTCTCTCTCTCTCTCTCTCTCCTCTCTCTCTCTCTCTCTCTCGTCGGGAATGATGATAATGATGTTATTGGTGTGTACGATGATGATGATGATGATGATGATGCAGCTGTTGCTGCTACTGATAACGAGCATGATGATGTTGCTGATGTTGTTGATGTTGACAATGATAATGACGAGGAGGAGGAGGATAATGATGATGATGAGTGTGACTCTAACATTAGTAGAAAATACTAACGCAAATGTTAAAAAATACTTTGGTGCAACGTTCTAAGGATTTATTTATCAATAAGTTTGACAAATCCATCTTGGATTTACATTACATGTTTGATCTTAAAATTGTGAATGGAACGTATGGGAACACTTCAAAAGGAGAATTCACTTTTGAGTCGCCGAGTGGTAGCAGGGTTATTGACTATTTCATTGAATGTCGAGACTTGCTCAAACATTGCAGTATGAAAGTCGGGCATTGTTTTGTTCTCTTGGCATCTGCCATTGGAAATTAAATGGAAAACTGGTAGCATTGATAAGAAAAAAGAATGTTCAGTGTTTTACGAAGAGAAGCGCATTATATGGTCTAAAAAATGTGCAGAAGCCTATAGGGAGGAGTTAAACTCAGAGGAGTGTGCCGACAGAGCCATACAATTCCTTAACATTGATGTTAACTCATGCTTAGAGTTGTTTATGAATGCTTTATGTAGTGCTGCTAATTGTATGGTGTGATCTTCGGGGGAAAAGAAGGGAAAAGTGAATGAGTGGTTTGACAGCGAGCGTAAAAAAAAAAAGAATAATCAAAAGATGCTTGAAGCAATATCGACGAGCTAAATTAAGTAAATTGAAAAAAAGAATGTAAAACAATTTATGTCAAAAGAAAGAAAAGAAAACAACGATTCTGAAGACTCAAATATAGAGGCAGACAATGAAGGTCTATGTACAGAATAACCATTATTTAACAATGTGATAACACGTGAGGAGGTATTAAACAGCATAAATCATATGAAATATGACAAAAGCGCTGGTCCGGATAAGGTTGTTTGTGAAATGTTCGAATGTGCCAATTCTGTGGCCATTGATTTTATAGTAATCTGCTTAACTCGCTGTTCGATAAAGGAATTTTTTCCCGAGACGTGGTCAGAATCGATAATAACCCCACTTCACAAAAAGGAGATAATAACAATCCAGATAAATTCCAAGACGGTGCACTGACAGGTGTTCTAAGCAAAATTTATACACATATTCTGAATAAAAGATTAACTACATGGGCAGAAAAGAGAGGAGAAAATTATAAAAGAACTCGCTGGATTTCGATCTGGATACAGTACAATAGACCACATATTTACATTGCATGCCTTAGTCCAGAAATACCTGTTTAAAAAAAAAAAAAAAAAAACACAAATTTTATGTTGCCTTTGTTAATTTCCAGAAAGCTTTTGATTCTGTCACAGAAATGTCTTGTGGAATGTTTTAGGGAAAGTGGTGTAAATGGAAAGTTGTAGGCTGCTGTGCGAGGGATGTGTGATTCTGTCCTTGCATGTGTTCGTGAAAATGCATTATTATTCTGATAATTTCAATTGTCCACGTGGTTTAAAACAAGGATGTTTGCTCAGTCCCCAGTGTTTTGCTTTTTTTATTAACGAGCTTGCAGTTAATATTTCAGAGAATGGGAAACATGGGACCCAAATGTTACCAGGGACAACTGAGCTGTTTTTAATGTCGTTTGCTGATAATGTTGTTCTCCTTGCGAATACACCTGTTGGTTTGCAGAATCAGTTGGACGCTTTGAAAACATAATGCCATTTCAGGCACGGATTGACAATCAGTACTGGGGCGACAATCCATGCTGTAAAAGGCGAGCTTACGTGTGCCCAGTGCCTTTCGGACTATCGACACGTCGAACCTATGCTACGTCGGATTATATTTTTCTGTAAATCAACTTTTCAGACTATCGAATCGTCGTACTTATAACGCCTCGGACAAAAAAAATTCTCGGACAATTGCTTCGTCGCACTAACGCACCACTTCTTCGGACTATCGCTACGTCAGACTTTCGGCCTTCGGGCTGTTGATACATCGGACACTGAACGTCGGAACATCGGACCCTAACCGGTTACAATTACTGCATTAACAGATATATATATATATATAGATAGATATATATATATATATATATATATATATATATATATATATATGTATGTGTGTGTGTGTGTGTGTGTGTGTGTGTGTGTGTGTGTGTGTGTTTTATTAACTTTCGGACTATCGACACGTCGGAAAAAAAATTTCATCAGGAGTGTCGGATAAACGCTTCTTGGGATTGTTGAAAACAGATTTTTGTTTCGAAATTCGAAGTATCGATAGTCAGAATGGGTGGCGACAATCGCTACGTCGGAACAGAAAGCGTCGGACTGTTGACTTTTTGGACTGTTCAACATCGGAACATCAGGCAGCGCCCATTGTAACCCCCTTGCCAACAGGGCTTGTTTGCTATTGGCAATAAAAAACTGTGTCAGTCTCTCTCTCTCTCTCTCTCTCTCTCTCTCTCTCTCTCTCTCTCACACACACACACACACACACACACACACACACACACACACACACTCGTCTGCATGAATGAAGGTGGATAAATGGGCATTCACAGAGAGAGAGAGAGAGAGAGAGGAGAGAGAGAGAGAGAGAGAGAGAGATGAGAGAGAGAGAGAGAGAGAGTGAGTGAGTGAGTGAGAGAGACAAATGTATTCCAATTAAAGCTGTACAGTCATCTTTCAACTCGTTGTATAATGACAATACGCGGCTCTCTTTCATTGACATGGAAACCACAGCAGTGTCTTTTTTCTGTCACTTTCCGTGACACAATCATGAAGGAGAAGTCTCACCAGTTTGAGTTCACTACCGAATCTGTAGGGGACGGTCACCCCAGCTGGGTCAGGTCGTGGAGAGCGTGTAGCCACCGTAGAGCACGTGTGCTTGCATGCTCTGCGCTGCCCGTGCGTCTTCTTTTCCGACCCACTATACCACATTCCTCTGATCTCATATTCTCTTTCTTCCTACTTCATGCCAGTTTCTTTTTTCTTCCTGCTTTTTGAACCAGAACAAACACTTGTCTTCTTGCAAAGAAAACTATTGCGTTTGAGGTCAGAGAACCTGTGACAAAAAAAAGGACTGATAATACTCTGATATACCCAAACAAGCGAGTGAAATTTCTGGGTGTTATCTTCCACTATAAACTTTCTTTTTGAGTAAACAAATTAATTCCTTTGCGACAAGGCTAAGAAAAAAAATACAGGTATACATGCACTTTCTGGCATACTTCTGATATAACCGGGGGCCTAATCTTGTCCATGGTACTTCAGGAATAGTTTGTTCAATTCCGTCGTAGGGCCAGAAGTTTTCTTTTTTTTTTTTTTTTTTTCAAGCTTCAAAGACAGATTTACATAAGCTAGTATTGACTCTTAGCCTTTAAGATCGCATCAGGACTCCCCTGATGGGCTTCAAGTGGTTTGACAAACAAGGACGCGACGCTGGTGCTGCCTAACCTGTGTTCATTTACGGGTTAAGAAAGCTTAAAATCTCCAGGGGGGATACCGTCTCCAAAAGGGAAGACACTCACTAACATATCATTACTCCTTGGCAGATACCAGTATTTCGAAACCTGATTGTTTCTCCTCAGTGACCTCTTGAAACCCTAACTTGACTCCCTCAATCTAAGACATAAGAGAGCCAGATTTGTTTATAATTCAATATTTCTTGCAGTCATTGTAACACCAAGCGGCTCTGAAAATTGCTGGAATAGTGCTCAGTTTGTGTTTGTGCGCGCCACTTCTGGTATAGTATGGTGATGCAATAAGTATCTGGCTGAGATCCCTAAGTTACGGTTTGTAATTTTTAACTAGCCATTGAAAATCTCCGAACGTGTGTGTGTGTGTGTGTGTGTGTGTGTGTGTGTGTGTGTGTGTGTTGTTCTATACATTGATATATGTTGTGCTTTGAAAAATCTGGTAATTTCATTTGGCATTTTTACTCTAGTGTGCAACACACACACACACACACACACACACACACACACACACACACACACACACACACACACACATTCACAAACACACGTGCACACACACACACACACACACACACACACACACACACACACACACACACACACACACACGTGGAAGCACTCGCGCACGCGTTGAACACAACATGTGTAAACAACTGTTATCAACGACATTGTGATTTTTTTTTTTACTGTGAGTTAATCGTGTAGTCATCAGTCTTCAAATGTCTAATGGTAGTCATAATTACTGCAACAACATTGCAGCTCTTATTAATGTTGAAATGTTCATTCCCCTCTTATCTAAAACTGCTTATGTATAAGACCAGAAAAAAAGAAAACGGGAAAGAGATGAAAGAGAAGGAACGACGCATGAAAATTCGCACATCATGTGAATGTAGCACGTCAATTGTTAAGGAAGCCAAAACTAAACGCACCAGATCCTGCCAAAAGTTCATCTGTGATTCTAAGTTCGCCATGCAACGCCAACTTCTCAGGCAATGGCTGAGCTGTAATGGTGACTGGGACCACATAGACAACTGTCCTGACAAATGTGATCCAAACAACTTGAATCTCACTTGGATGATATTTGATTCGGTGTGTGTATGATGTCAAAAGCAAATCCAGACTCAATCTGTTTGGTCAAAATATTGCAAAACACAACAAATAACCAAAACAGGAAAAAAAGCATGAAGCCAAAATGACACAAGCGTTGAGTGACACTACGTTCATGTGTCTCAATGGACCTCAGCCATGAACGTAGAAATGCACCAGGAGCCTGTCAGTGGGACTATACGCACCATGCAGTGTCAAACTTTCAAGTGAAAAATGCAGTAAATTTTGCATCCATGCAGGGTCTAAGTGCATGAGGCACGCGCAGGACACTCCATTAAGGTATCAAGGGACATAACTGCTCCTGAACAGAGGTAAATCAGGCTACAGGATGCAACTCGTAACAGCCTTAAAGTAGCATCCCCATGGGTGTACCAGCCCGTGCAGAGCCCAGCGGCGAAAACACACACCCTCCAGCTGTCGAGCACACCCCACAGACCCAACCACCCCTGCCCACGGACAGATGAAGACAGTGCCACTCCAGACACAGCCAAGCTTTCGCCATACGGTCTTATGTGCCCTCAAGAGAGAATCCAAAGTTGTAGTCTTTCCCACTGTCAACAGGACTTTCCCTGTGGTCAGGGTCTTTTCCTCACCGTCACTGGACCTTTCTCCAGGGTCAGC
>JADBJO010008194.1:80259-99869 GCA_016801955.1 Conus betulinus | reverse complement strand
TGGTGTTTAAAATAAAGTGAAGAGATGTAAAGCATAGAAAAGACAACATAACAGGAGACAAAATGAATAAGTCCTGTGTGTAAATTAAAAGTCTCTATTAATGACGGTAAATGTTGATTGCAAAATCCTGATTTCATACTCAAATAAATTTGAAACCTTTTAGGTTTCAGACGAAAGTTCTATTGATGTAAAGATTGCAGTTAGGTTAAAGAATAATGTTTTTTTCGCTGTCAGTCATTTTAGTTCAAAGTCCTGCGAGGTTCATTCCCCAACAGATAAGATAAGCAATCGTTTTAGTTCTTAGCCGTTTCGGTTAGCAGGAGTAGACAGCAAACGCAGTTGAATTGTAATCAGCAGCTGTAGCTGTTCTCTCTCCATGCAGCTGCAGTTCGCATAGATCAGTGTCAGAAATCTCTCTACCTCTGTTCGTACAACTGGAGTTGCCATAGGCCAATGACAGAAATCTCTCTACCTCTGTCCGTACAACTGGAGTTGCCATAGGCCAATGACAGAAATCTCTCTACCTCTGTCCGTACAGTTGGAGTTGCCATAGGTAAGTGACAGAAATCTCTCTACCCTCTGTCCGTACAACTTGAGTTGCCATAGGCCAATGGCAGAAATATCTCTACCTCTGTCAGTACAGCTGGAGTTGCCATAGGCTAATGACAGAAATCTCTCTACCTCTGTCCATACAGCTTGAATTGCCATAGGCCAATGAGAGAAATTCCCTTTACCTCTGTCAGTACAGCTGGGGTTGCCATAGGCCAATGGCAAAAATCTCTTTACCTCTGTCTGTGCAGCTTGAGTTGCCATAGGCCAATGACAGAAATCTCCCTACCTCTGTACGTGCAGCTGGAGTTAACATAGATCAATGACAGAAATCAGTCTACCTCTGTGTAGCTGCAGCTGTCATAGATAAATAAAATAAATCATACAATGTCTGTCTGTACAGCTAGGGTTTAAATAGTCCAATGTCTGTACAGCTGGAATACTCATAGATCAATGACAGAAAACAGTTATCCCTTTACATTATAGCAGATGAAGAACTATCAAAAGGGTCTTTGAATACTCTCTACAACTTCATTCCAGTTGATGCAGCTGAATTTTCACCAGAACATGGTATTCGTGGCACTTACCTATGTTCTAGACAAAAACATCGTCTGTGCATGACCGCTGGAATCTAAATATCTATTCCATGGCTATTGTGGGACATAGGGCTGGTGGCATTTGTTTCAAAACACACCAAAGAGCCTGGAA
The DNA here is from genome assembly GCA_016801955.1 of Conus betulinus. Classification (NCBI taxonomy): domain Eukaryota; kingdom Metazoa; phylum Mollusca; class Gastropoda; order Neogastropoda; family Conidae; genus Conus; species Conus betulinus. The sequence goes on along the minus strand of JADBJO010008194.1, from coordinate 98,612 downwards.
TTTGTGTACGCAACCTATACTGAAATAGGCATTGTTGGATTATAACCATGATAACCTTCATTGCCATCAAAAGTCCTGTTGATTTAATAATTAAACAGCACACACACACACACACACACACACACACACACACACACACACACACACACACAGCTCTCTCTCTCTCTCTCTCTCTCTCTCTCTCTCTCTCTCTCTCTCTCTCTCTCTCTCTTTGTGTATTTATATGTATATAGATATGCATAGGTATATATATGTTTAAATCAAGTATTAAAATGAGTACTAACAATCATCTACAATATTGTTTCGAGCGTGGCTCTCTTCAGGATGATGTTTGGGTCGCCTACCGCCGATGTTATATAGCGTGTAGAGCCCAGTTGTCACTGTTTTCACGTGCAAGTTGGTTTCAGGTTTTTTTGTTTTTTTTTTTTTTTGTTGTTGTTGTTTTGTTTTGTTTTGTTGTTGTTTTTTGTTTGTTTTGTTTGTTTTTTTTTTTGTGTTTGTTTTTTTTTTTTTTGTTTTTTTTTGGGGGGGGGGGGGGGGGGGGGGGGGGTTCAGGTTGTTGTTCGGGGTGTGTTCACCAACAACGATTTCCATTTGTGCCTGCAGTTGTTTACTATTTCTGTTTTAGTATTTAAAGTTGCTAGGTGTGGTTTACATAGTATTAGCCATTTTTTCAGTTAAAACATAGGTTGCATCTTTTTGAAATAGTACTGTATGGTGATGCCCTTTTTATGATTTTCCAGGATATGTTGTAGTTTTTTTTTTTATCTTTAAGTTTCCAGATGTGATTGCTCAGTTCTGTTTGGTTTTTGTATTTTTCTTTATTGAATGACTGTTTGTGGTTTGCATATCTGGTTTTGAAGCGATTTTCAGTAATCCCTACATATGTTTCTTTTTCGTTTTCTGATGTCACAGCGCCTTGGTATACAATATTGTTGCAAAGGCATTTATTGCTTAAGGGGCACTGCTCTTTTTCGGTGCAATTGCAAGATTTCCTTTCTTCACCCTTCTTTGCTGTGTTGGTTTTCATTTTGTTGGATGAATCAATTAAATTTTTGAGGGTGGGCATACATGAATAATAGTTTGACGGTGTTTTTGTTGAATATTTTAGACAGTTTGTATTCTTTTGGGAACGATGTTGTGTTAAGATTTTTTTTTTTTTTTTTTTAAAAAATTCTTGTATATCTATAAAAATATATATATATATATATATATATATATATATATATATATATATATATATATATATATGTATAGATATAGATATAGATATTCAATTATAAAACAGAATATTCAATTATAAAACAAAACTTGCTTTTATGTTTTAGAGTGAAGAAATAGGGGGAGATAAGCATTCATATCTTCCAGTTAATCTGCCTACCAGTATGTGCTTTAGAGGGTGAGTAGGGAATAATAAATGCTTCTCAAATGAATCTTCAGCAAGCTTATAGTCTCCAAGGAGGAGACACTCTCCAATAGGGAGGAAACTCATTAACATATAACTCCTGGTCAGTTACCGGTATTTCGAAACCTGATTGTTTCTCCTCAGTGACCGTGGAAAGTGGTAGCTTAACTCCTCTGCCCTTTCGGTTTTAAGAAGAATGCTATCCCAGAATAAGGCTGGTGTGCAATACCATAGTATGTTTGTTGAGTTTTAAAAAAAAAAAAAAACAACAAAGGTGCCATCTAAGAAGCAAAAGAAAATCATGAAAAAGCAAAACAGCTCGATTTTCTAGTGAAAAGTAGAAAATATTAACAGATACCCTCTTAAGACACAAGTGCTGAGGGCCAGTTCTTGGATTGAATCTGCAAGGGACTAAATTATAATTGACTAATAAATTCCAAGGATAGGTAACCGAGCATCATTCCAGCAACTTACAGAGCAGCTTGGTGTTGCAAAAACTGCAAGAAATATTCAATTATAAACAAAACTTGCTTTTATGTCTTAGAGTGAAGAAATAGGGGGAAGATAAGCATTCATATCTGCAGTGACAGTTAATCTGCCTAACTAACAGTATGTGCTTTAGAGGGTGAGTAGGGAATAATAAATGCTTCTCGAATGAATCTTCAGCAAGCTTATAGTCTCCAAGGAGGAGACACTCTCCAATAGGGAGGACACTCACTAACATATAACTCCTGGTCAGATACCAGTATTTCGAAACCTGATTGTTTCTCCTCAGTGACCATGGAAAGTGGTAACTTAACTCCTCTGCCTTTTTTGGTTTTAAGAAGAATGCTATCCCAGAATAAGGCTGGTGTGCAATACCATAGTATGTTTGTTGAGTTTAAAAAAAAAACAACAACAACAAAGGTGCCATCTAAGAAGCAAAAGAAAATCATGAAAGAGCAACACAAGCTACATTTTCTTGTGAAAAATAGAAAAATATTAAAAGATAACTTCTTAAGACACAAGTGCTGAGGGCCAGTTCTTGGATTGAATCTGCAAGGGACTAAATTATAATTGACTAATATAAATTCCAAGGATAAGTAACCGAGCACCACTCCAGCAACTTACAGAGCAGCTTGGTGTTGCAAAAACTGCAAGAAATATTCAATTATAAAACAACAAAACTTGCTCTTATGTCTGTCTTAGAATGAAGAAATAGGGGAAGATAAGCATTCATATCTGCAGTGGCAGTTAATCTGCCTAACTAACAGTATGTGCTGTAGAGGGTGAGTAGGAATAATAAATGCTTCTCAAATATATATATATATATATATATATATATATATATATATATATATATATATATATATATATATATATATATATAGTTATATAGTTCTGCAGCAAATGCCCACACAGCCAGCATGTTGGGGAAACTAAAAACTCATTAAAAACTCATTTTTACCAGCACACAATCAAACATCAAAAAGAACAACTGGAACTTTAGTAACCAGACATTTCCACCAGACTAATCACTCCCTTCAGGATCTAAGATGTAAGATGTGCAATTATAGAAAAGTTTTTTTTTTTTTTTTTTTTCAGAGGACAATGATTACAGACTCCGAGGGGAATCTTTCTGGTTCAACAAATTACGTACTGTTTTATCCAGAGGGCCTCAACATGGTCACCTAGACTCCTCCTCTTACTGTCCCTTCTCCCTCCTCCCATTCCAACGATACCCCCATCCTTCGCCCTACCCCCCTACCCCCCCTATCTTCAGAATCTACCCTTTCTGCCACAAACCCTTCATACAAGCCTTTTTTTTTAGACCTTCTTCTCCCAGGCTCTTGACCTTCTTCCTCCTTACCAGCTCCTCTGGTGACTACTTTTGCTGGTCTCCTCCTACTTTCTAAATCCCCTTCCCCTCCCCCACTACCCCCCCCCCCCCCCCCCCCCCCCCCCCCCCGGTTTTTCCATCACGTTTACTATCTCTCCTCCCCCCCCCCCCCCCCTTTTTTTTTTTTTTTTTTTTTTTTTTTTTTTTTTTTTTTTTTTTCACATGCGGGTTTGCGTGCACTCGCGCTCTCACACGTACATGCACGTGTGCGCGCGCTAGTGTGCGCACTTACTAAAATTTTCCTGCCTCCCCCTTCCTTATTTATAATAGTTTCGTTCCTGCCCCCAGTCCTTCCCCTACCTACAAGCTTATACCCTCTCCCCTTCCCCCTCATCCCACTCTGCTCCACCTGTTCGGGAGTAGATATGTGTGTGGTCAGCCTGATTTAAAATGGTGCTCTAGGTGTGATTTACTATGCAAATATGTTACCTTACTTACTTATGCACATACGTTCATATTTGCAGGAGCTATACGTAGGTGAGGTGTGGGTTTGTTTGAAACGTTCATAGACAATTGAATCTGCGACGTGTTATTGAAAACGGTATTTCTCTCTCTCTACTCTCTCTCTCTGTGCAGTATTGAATGCATGTGTGCATGTGTGTGCGGGCATGCGCACACGCTTGTGTGTGTGTGTGTATGTGTATGTGTGTGTGTGTGTGTGTTGTGTGGGAGGTGTATTTTGGGGTGTGAGTTTGTTTCTGTGTGGGGGTGTTGTGTCAGTATCGGGGGGGGGGGGGGGGGGGGGGGGGGGGGGGGGGGGGATCGGTTTATGGAGTCTATACGAGTGCAATGTTCAACAATGATCACTTTTTTTTAACTGTCAAATTTCGATTTGTTCTCTTTCGGGGGGGCCTGTGCCAGCCTTCTGCCATTCACTGAATAGTAATCAAAGAAAGATGGAGTTAAAGTACCGTATAAAGAAGTCCCTGAGTGAAGGCCCAGAGCCGAAAAACGTTGGCGAAAAGGAAAACTTTCTTGTTTTCTTCTTCATTGTTGTGTGGTTTTTTTTTTTATTTTTTTTTTTTTTTTTTTTTTTTTTTTTTTTTTTTTTTTTTTTTTTTTTTTTTTTTTAATAAATATGATTAAAATGGAGATTTAAAACACCAACAAAATTGTTTCGAGCAATGGCTCTCGCCAGGGTATGCACTTTGGGCACGCTACTGTGTTATATAGTGTGTATGTGTGCAAGCGTGAGTTCTGCATGTGTTTCACGTGGCCTGTAGTATTTTTACAACTTTGAATTTTTGGGGTGCGTTCAGGGAGGGTGTGTTAAGGAATGGAGTGTTGACAAAGATTTCCATTTGTGCCTGCAATTGTTTATATCTCTACTTTTGAATTCAGAGTTGCTAGGTGAGGTTTGCATAATATCAGCCACACTTTTTTCTGTGTAGAGCATAGGTTGCATTTTTTTAGAGAGATATTATTGTATGGTGTTGCTCTTTTTATAATTTTCCATGATATATTGAAGTATTTTTTTTTATCTTTAAGTTTCCAAATGTGTTTACTTAGTTCTGTTTGGTTTTCATATTTTCATTTTTGAAGGACTGTTTATGGTTTTGCATATCTGGGTTTTTTAAAATGGTTTGTAGTAATCCCTATGTATGTTTCTTTGTCACTATCTGTTGTTACTGTGGCTTGGTATACAATATTATTGTAAAGGCATTTGTTATTCAGTGGGCATTGATCTTTTTTAGTTGCAGTTACAAGATGTCCTTTTGTTACCCTTTTTGGCTGTGTTGCCTTTAGTTCTGTTAGATGAGTCAATTATGTTTTTTTGAGGTTGGGCATACATGAATATGATAGCTTGATGGTGTTTTTATTGAATATTTTAGATAGTACATGATCTTTTGGAAATGATGTTATAAGAATTTCAAAAGAATTCTTTGCCTATGTTAGTCTTTATTCTTCCATCATATGGGGGATTATACCCATATCTTCTTCCTTTTCCTGTTTTTCTTATTACTGTTCATGCTATTATCTGGGGTTATATTGTAGTTTGTAGTTTGTAGCCACTTTTTTTTTTTTTCAGCGCCTCTTCTTGGTATTCAACTGCTGCACTGTTAAATACTTTCTCGTTGCATGACAGGTTAGATAGTCCTTTTTTTGTTTATGCCATTGGGTATGGTTTTTTAGGATAGAAGGTGGATGGTTACTTTTGATGTCTACGTAGATGGGTATGTCGTTAGTTTTTTTTTTATATATGGTTTGTATACATGGTCATTAAGGTCTAATGTTTATGTCTAGGTAGTTTACTACCTTCTTGTTGGCTTTTACTGTGATTTTTAAGTTATGTTTTTTGGAAGATTTTACAAAGTTCTCTTTTTCTTATTTTCAATGGTTTTTTGTTTTATTGTTTAGCGCGGCGAGGCCGTCGTCTCTGTACAAACCAACCTGCTTACCAACCAAGTGTTTTCTGTATATTAAATAGCATGAATAGTCCAACTAGTTCACATGTTTCGGCACCGTCATATGAACCCATTGTGACATCAAATGTTGAATTTTTGCTATTTTTTTTTTTTTAATCCAAGTATTATTAACTGCTGTGGAGTAGGGTTTTCTTAGTGTGGAAGATGATTTCCATCTCAGCCTCTGTTATGTTTGTGTATTTGTTAGCAAATTTTAAAGCTTTGGTAAGCAATTTCTCATCTATAGATGGATATAAAAATCCACTATGTCAAAAGTGATAAACACTGTGTTTTTCTGTTTGTTAAGTTTCCTTGAACCATTTGATAACTTCATAGCTATTTTTTCCAAAGGTTGTATTCGGTGTTTGTTTTTTATGTCCTCTTTTTTTTTTTTTTTCCAGAATTTTTTTTGCTTATTTGCCTAATTCAGACTTAGATGGGTTTATTGATCTACATGTTGGGTTGTTGGGGAAGTTAGGCTTGTGATCTTTAAGTGTTATAAAGCTTCTTTTTTGCTGTTTGTTTCTATCCTATCACTTAGATCCATACGGTGCATGAGTTTCTTTTTTCTTTTTTACAAATGCTGTCATATGTGGTTTTTTATCAGTTTGTTTGTGTAATTTTTCTGAATGTTTTTGTTGAGGAGTTGAGAGGTATTCATAGGTTCCATTTTACAGAAATTGCTTGTCTTGTCAACCTTTACGAATATTTTTTTGTCATTTTGGATTTGTTTTATTTCATTTTTTTTAATTTTGTTTGGAAATTGTTGTATGATTTTCTGAATTCAATGTTGGCTATTAGTCTTTTCATATTGTCTTTAAAAGGTTTCATTTCCTCTATTATAGGTGGCGATCTCCATGACTTAAAACCGTATGTTTTTTTATCTTCACTTTTTGCATTAGGGGTTCAGAAAGAAAGACGCCTTCCATCTCATGTTGCGCACAAATTTCTCTGTTTGCTCTATTAGTTTTTTTGATGTAAGATTGTGGGTTAGAAAACGGTATATTTTGAGTATACTATAGCGGTATATATATATATATAATATATATATAATATATATATATATATATATCGCCCTACATTGTCTGTGTCAATATCTATCTCTGTCACCTTCTGTCAGTTTTCTGTCTGTCCTTCATTGATAGGCACTGATGCATCGTTTGGTTAATTGTTCCAAATCCTGCCTTTTAAACTACTGTTTATTTTTATAGTAGTAGTTTGGAAAATAGAACAAGTTGTCAGCCCAAGCGTACGCAAAGCAATTTCAGCATGCGTCCGCAACAGTCTCGCTTGCCATTTTCAGCATTGCACTTTATTTCTGTTGATCAATGAAGGCATTAAGATCTTTCACCTGATTTGAAGACCTACAGCACGAAGCAACGTACAAACTTTGTTTCCCTGATCAAAGTCAAAGTAAGGGTCACCCCATCGGCTTTCCATAGGGTATGACTCTATGTTTTTTCATTACAACCTTCTTGTCGTAACACGTTGTGTGTGTCCCCTCTGGAGAAAACCAGGGGGGGCAAAACGCTCAACAACTGCCCTCCTGTTCATGCGTTTTGGTTCATTTGTTTGTGAGCTATAGTGACTCAAATTTCGGTCCTCATGTTTCAGCCTCATCTTGCTGTCACGTCACTATCGCACTTCTTCCCCTTACATGTGATGGAACACGGAGGCTTCTTCATCTGTTTGTTTCCTGCAGTGTGTGCTTCATTGCCTCCCGAGAGTACCTGGCTTCATCCCTGCTCCTAGAAATAAAGTAAAGCTGTCTGATGTCATATTGGCTTGTTTAAATCTTCAATTCTAGAGAGCTATGATCACCTTGAGAGTCGTTTTGAAAAAAAAATCCAGATTGCTTCTTAATATCCATGGGGGGCTGGCAGTTCTGTGCTCGTCAAAGATTATGTCATTTTATCGATATCCTAATATATCGAGAAATTGTTGATATGATCACTGAGTGATGAGCTTGCGTGAATACTCCAAATGTATACGTAGGTTCGGGAGAAAGAACAAAGTTTTAGCCAAGGCCCAATTTTGTGTCGTGCTTGAATGCACACCCATGTAGAATCTGATTATGTGATGTGAGGTACATGTACGCATTCTCAAGAGAAAAACAGCATAAAGACTGTTGATAAAAAACGTACCTAGTTTGGCATGTTTGCTGAAAACCTTTCTTAAGCTGGGATTATTATTTGACAGAAAGAGAGAGAAAATACAGCTGAGATCGCAGCAGTCAAAGAAATGAAATTCCAAAGGACATTAACCTTTGTGTTTTCACATGGAAGTGTACCTTTCTTGCAAGTCAATTCCACACAGAAAATCTTCATCATCACCATAGCTGCAATCGTATTGAAATCACATACCCAGACTGTATGGCACGAACTCACCGGATACATCACAATAAAAGTACGGCTGTGACAGTCCCTTAGATATCGTACATGTTGCTTTGTGCCATGTCTGGGTGTTCTCCAGTTCCAGACATTGAGTCAGAAAATCACAGGCCAGTAGTTCATGGGTCAAGTGCTTCATGGGACAGATTTCAAGATTTAAGACGTGATGTTGTGTTGGTCGGGACAGGAAGTGTGACGGGTGTGTGTTGATGCTGTAATGATTTGAAGGGGAAGGGAGCTCACATACAAAGCCCATCCGCCCAAACGTCACAACGACTCTCATAGAGTATTTTTGGACGAGTGCCCAAACACATACATTCGGTACGTTCTGTCTCAGCAGGCTCAAAACTGCAAGAGTGAGTTAAACCCCAGCCATCCAAAACACGCACATAAAATGTTGGCATAAAAGAAAGCAAACTAAACTACCCCACTCCCCACTAAAACTCCCGCCACTTAAAAGTGTCTGTGTACCTGCAACAGTTGTGAGATCAACATAGCATGCACCCTGCAATAGAAAGAAATGGAAAGAATGAAGGGAAAGTAAGGAAACTGACGTGTGTGAACGATATGGACGATATTGACTGGGTGATACAGGAAATGACTGAATGAATGAAGCGCCAGCTGCCAACTCTTCAGTCGGCATTATTCAGGTAGGGCAGCCAATTGTGTGTAAACGAGGGTGTGGATTGTAAAGTGCTCTCAGAGCTTGGTCTCTAACTGAGAATAGGCGCTATATAATTATTCATTATATTTATAATATTATATCAGATATGCAAAGACAGCAGCAGCAGCAGACACAGCAGCAGCAGCAGGAACAAGAACGACAACAATAACAACACACGACGGCAACAACAACACAGCAAGAAGAAGACACAACAACAGCAAGAACAACAACAACAATAACAACAACAACACTGCAAAACAAACGTGGAAGAAATGCAGACTCCCTCTCCTCGTCACTCTCCCCCTCTAAGAACCTCGAACTCTGTCCCCTCCCCTCCCCCGTCCCATCCGGCAATCCTATAACTCCCAATTCCTCTAACAAAAATAACTCTCAACACTGCAAACAAAAGTCCATCCTCCCAGAAGAAATGCAGACCCTCTCTCTCTCTCTCTCTCTCTCTCTCTCTCTCTCTCTCTCTCTCTCTCCTCTCTCTCTCTCTCCTCTCATCTCTCCTCTCTCTCTCTCTCTCAGATTTTTGTGTGTGCAGCAGACTCAAGTGAATGGCTCAGCAATCAGACTGCTTCCTTACGCATAATTCGATTAACCAAGTGCTGAAAAGTGGATGATTATTATTTCTCAAATCTGAAGTCATGTTTGTTTTTTTTTTTCAGTAGCCTGAACAGAGAAAGACGTTATAAATGCTAAATTTTGTTTTGATTTAAACTATCACCAATTCTGGTGGTGCTTTCAGCATGCTGTTTGTTGTTTGTGTGGCGTGCTGTTTGTTGTTTGTGGCGTGCTGTTTGTTGTTTGTGGCGTGCTGTTTGTTGTTTGTGGCGTGCTGTTTGTTGTTGTTGTGGCTTGATCCTTCCCAAGGGGTGGTTGGTAAGTCCTGACGCCAAGTAATGACCTTTGTGCTTGATGTGAATGGTTCTTCAAGTGGTCTCAAGTAAGCTCTATTGCATACTCCAGTCCGTCGTCTCAGCTCAGTAACTCGCGCTAGATGTACCACAGGGCCTGTTGCGTCTCTAGTGTGTTATGACCATCATCAAGCCAGATCCCACTACTCCAGACACTGCCCCCCCCCCCCCCCCCTCCCGTCGGAACCTGTCTTGCCAGAGGACAGTGGTTTGTGTGTGCATTGATGTGTGAGCATGTTTCTGAGCCCCAGGCAAGAGTGTCAGCCCTGAATCAGATGACCAGACCAGCCGTCAGTACGTACGCCAACGACCGCCTGTTGTGTCTCTTCGTCTTCGTCCTGCCTTCTTCTCTCTCAGTGTTTGTCACCAGGACGTCAACCAAAACACATAGTTATTTTGTTATCCCTTAAAGCTGACAACAATCACGAGGATGTGTGTAGAGTCCACAATATTGCTCCATCAGTAGAGCCTTCGACAAAGTGCTCCCATCCTCCATCCCACTCTCTCATTCCCCCTGACCTGTTACTTTCCATATCCTCTTAGTGTAAGTTCCCTGATTCAGCAAAACAGACATCTTTTTTTCTCCTCCTCTCTCTTTGCACCATGTAGTTTGAAGCATTTCTGCCCATGAGTTGACCATAATATCCCCCTCCTTTCCCTCACTGCCCATTGTCACTTCTTACGCGAGGAGACTGCACAGTACGAGAAAGGAGGGCCAGCCTCGCATCGACACCTGCAAAACACGCGAGCAAAGAAAAGTGGAGGAGTTTGCGCGTGTTGGAGGATTCTCTCCCTGGCCCACCCACAGCAAATGCCCAAGAGTTTCATCAGGCCACAAAAACTCTCGTCATGAGACTGTATTCACCCCCATATCTGAATGGGAAGAAATGAAGGCCCAAAACTTACGTATTTTGGCATCCCTTAGCAAGACACGTGCACATGGAAATGAGAGAACTCAGACTGAGGCCAGTAAAGATGCTGAAAATCAGGGTGATCCATGCGATGTTGACACATGATACCAAAGAGGGGACTCCTCTGAAAAACAAAGCAAGACAAGGCAACACCCTGATGCGAATGATAGCTATGATGAAGACTTGCAGTCTCATTCAGGCTAAAAATGTACTCAGTACAGTTGCATCAGCTTTCAAAAACATACCTCAGATTTAAGTGGTGTGTGTGTGTGTGTGTGTGTGTGTGTGTGTGTGTGTGTGTGTGTGTTTGGGGGGTGGGGCAGCTATATTCGTACACCTGCCCACCAAATAGACTTTCATGTTGTCGAAGGTTTTCACAAAATTGTTAAAACCTGTTTTAGCCCATCTTAGATCTCAACGCTTTCTATCAACATCATTTCTTGATGAAAGCTATTTACAGGGAGCTACTAACGAAAAAAATACCAAGAAAACATTGAACGGACAATTAATGTGTTCACATCTTTAGGATTTGCTGTTCATTCTGACAAGTCTGTTCTAGTGCCAACAAAAAAATATAAAATTGGGGGGGGGGGGGGGGGGGGGGTATCTGGACTCAAAGGACATGAAGGTCACTTTGCCAGAAGAAAGAATAGAAAAGATCAAATCAGTTTGTCAGGGTTTAAGAAGAAAAGTCAGACTCACATTCAGGACCTAGCGCAAGTCATAGGTCAGCTGGTAGCAGTCTTTCCTGCAGTACAGTGGGGGCCATTGTATTACAAATGTTTGGAGTATGAAACAAGTGTGGCACTGAAGCAAAAACCATGGATGTTTTGAGGCTGTCATGTCACTTTCAGAAGAAAGCCAACAGGGATTGCTTCGGTGGATTGGCAATGTGCCAGCAGCAACCTTTGAACTGAATGGGAAAAAGACCACTGTGGAACTGACAAGAGATGTATCAAGCTCAGGTGACTGGGGAGCAGTGTGTGGTTCACACAGAACAGGTGGAAGATGGACTGAGGCAGAAAAAGCAATTTCACATAAATGTGTTAGAATTACTAGCTGTAGAATATGCCTTAAAGAATTTTAGGACAAAGTCTGTGGTCAGCATGTAAAAGTATGAACTGACAATTCATGTGCAGTCAATTATTTGAAGAACATGGGGGCACTCCCAGTCTCAAGAATGCAGTACAGAGGCCAGAGGAATCTGGATCTGGTGTAAGGATAGAGATATTTGGTTAACTGTGGCACACATTCCTGGAAAATTGAATGTGGAGGCAGATGCTTTGTCATGGAAATTTAATGACAACATAGAATGGCAGTTGAATCATGTCATACCTATTCAGATAATAAGGCTTTTGGGGCACACTTTACATTGATTTGTTTGCATATCGTTTGAATTACCAAATCTAACCATTTCTGTCATGGCATCCAGATCCAGAGAGGCTTTTAGCAGTTGATACTTCTACATTCTGTTGGAAACGAATGGAAAATATATGCTTTTCCCCCTTTCAGTGTTGTCCAAAGAGTTTTGGAGAAATGGAGAAGGAACAAGTGGACATCATACTGCACTGGCCAACTGCCCGCTGGTTTCCACAGATGCTGCACCTTCTAGCAGACAACCCGGTACCACTGCCAAAAGGGAAAAAAAAAAGTGCTGCAACTAGCCTACAGCAGTACTCCACATGCTCTACACAAGAGTCTCCAGCTTTTGGCAGTAAGATTGTCTGGCAGTCTCCCTCCAGGCACAAGGCTTTAATGGAGAGATTTGTGCAATCTTGCCTGACTCCTGGAGGCAGCCAGCACAACAGGGGGAATCATACCTCTGCAGATGGAAAATGTTCTGTCATCCAACCTGCAGATGGAACACATGGAACAATGTTCTGTGCTCCACAACATGGAGATACATTTTCAACCTCTGTCCATGTTGTTTTGAAAATTTCTAACAGAGTTGTATAGATCAGGTTTAGGGTATAGTGCCATAAATACCGCTGGAAGTGCAATTGCATCAGTTGTACAAACTACAAGAGGTAGGTCTATGGGAGCAGAACCTTTAGTGGTTAGATTTATGAAAAGAGAATACCAATGCCAAAGTACAAAGAAACATAGGATGTAAATGTCTTGTTAGATTACTTTAGGCGGCAAAAAACCAAAAGATCTTATTATATTAAAACTGTGTGCTTGCTTGTTGTTAGCATCTTCTTAGAGAAACCAGACTTTACATTTGATCAAAATCCAGAGGATCAGATTTATATATATTTTTTTTTAACCTGCAAAAATCAGATAATGATGCATGTGTTAGAATTGTTCCGATTTCCAGAAGAAAAAAAAAAAACAGTTGTGTGGAATTAATAAATGTTTGTTTTAAAGAAATATTCATAAAGAAGGACAGACATTAAGGCCAATGATGACAAATTGGAATTCTGAGAGTGTGCAAATCAATAATAGATTAGTAAGTTGTGGTTGCAAAATGAAACGACTGCAGGCGGAAATCTAAACAAATCTTAAATAAATATCAGCGAACCGTCCAGAGAAACGTGGACAAACGAGTCACAAGACAACACACAACGCGTTTCGACCTCTTAGGTCTTCTTCAGGTGAAAACAAAGACGACAAAAAATAACGAAAATGCACTTAGCTTTGATCGCTTCAGATTGCTTCTGAGTTCAGCGCAAGAAAGAAAGCGTTGAATGAGAACGAGGCTGTTGGAAGGGAAATAATGTGTGAGTCAAAGTCGTAATGATGATAATAATATTACTGATAGGAATACTATATAATAATAATGGTCAAAATATTCAACAACAACAAAATTAAGACAAGATTACTACCAATCTTGGTGTCAATAAGTATGGGTATGGGATGGGGAGAAAGGAGAGTGGGTTAGAGGATTCTTAAACAGCAGGGTTGCCGTGGCAACAGTCTCAGAGGCGAAGGCGATGGTGATGTCAATACTAGTGGTGGTAGTATCAATACTAGCAATATTATTACTGATGGTACTACTAACAATGATAGTGAAGGTTAAGGTAATAAAAACACGATACAGAATTATATTTAGAAAATACATTTTTATGATAATCAAATAAATAAATAAATGAAACATTAAAAAAAAATTTAATAATAATAATAATGATAATAAATGCATAAATAAAAAAAAGAAAAATAATGGTAATAGAATAAATAGATGAAACATAAAAATAAAAATAAATATAAAAAAAAATAAAAAATTACAATGTTAATATTTATGGTACTAAAGGCATTAATTCTGATAGTAAGGAGGAAAACAAACAGACAAACAAAAACAACGACAACAACACCAAGGGGGGAGAGAGAGAGGGGAGGACAGGAAGAACAGAAAGGAAACAGAAGATATAAATTATGGGAAGGATGGAATCCAATAGGTATATTAATAATTGCAGTAATAGTTTTGCGCACGAGAGAGAGAGAGAGAGAGAGAGAGAGAGAGAGAGAGAGAGAGAGAGTGAGAGAGAGAGAGAGTGTGTGTGTGTGTGTGTGTGTGTGTGTGTGTGTGTGTGTGTGTGTGTGTGTGTCCCACTGTGTGTGTGTGTGTTGTGTGTGTGTGTGTGTGGTGTGTGTGTGTGTGTGTGTGTGTGTCCCACTCTGTGTGTGTGTGTGTGGGGGGGGGGGGGGTGCGCATAGTTATCAACATTTCCACAACATATGCACTGAAAGAAGGAAGATGGAACAGGAGTTCATGTTGAAGGAATAGTGAATGAAAATAAAAGAAAACCAAATGAAGTGAAGGAAATGGAGTGGACAAGTATCTGAATAAACAATAGACTGATGTGAGAAAATAGAGAGGGTGTGGAGAGAAGGGAAAGGAAGATAGCTATAGTTATGTGTAAGGTAAATAGTGAGAGATATGGTATTATGTGTGTTTAGTGGGAAGATATTGTGGGCTGAGACTGAAGTGGTGGGTTGGTACATGTAACTTTAAGGTGTTGATGGTATGAGGGTGGAGGGAAGAAGGGGATGGTTTATATATACTGACTGGGGGAGGGGGGGGGGAGCAACATACCCATACTTATTGACACCAAGATTGGTAGTAATTTTGTCTTAATTTTTTTTTTTTTTTTGAATATTTTGACCATTATTAGTATTCCTATCAGTAATATTATTATCATCATTACGACTTTGTGCGCTGAACTCAGAAGCAATCTGAAGCGATCAAAGCTAAGTGCATTTTCGTTACTTTGTTCGTCCTTGTTTCACCTGAAAAAGACCTAAGAGGTCGAAACGCGTTGTGTGTTGTCTTGTGACTCGTTTGTCCACGTTTTCTCTGGGGCGGTTCGCTGACATTTATTTAAGATTAGTAAGTTGTGGTCATAAGTGTACGGTATCGCATGTAGATAAATGTATTGAATTGGACCAAACAACTTGAAACATTATTTTAGTGTAAATGGAGAAAATCGTTTAAATTGGTACTCTTAAATGATGAAGAAATATAAAATAAAACCACGCAAGGTGACATCTTTTAAATATGGTATCACCCCATTTTTTGAAGCGTGAATGACGGAGTGGTGACTGGGGGTATATGAAAAAAAAAAAACAACCAACTTCGAAGTCTCACCTGTCACATAGTTTCGGTAAATTACGAGAAATGGAATTTTAAAAAAAAAATAAATAAACCAGCACTTACCTTGGAAAGTCGAAGTTTGAGCGAATGTAGTTTACCGGTATAGAGGAATGTTTCAGATGCGCATGCCCGGATCCGCCATGCTTTAAAGATCAGATCAGATGCATCAATTTATCAGATTTGATAGTTTCCTTATTATTGAAAAAAAACAACCAATGAATCTATTCATGAATTTGATAGATTTTTGTTCATAATTCTATTGGGTGGGTATGATTTCTGGAGGGCGGGCACATATCCATCTGTTCCGGTAAACGGCATCATGAAATTTCACTCAAACTTCGATTTCCCCAAGTATGTCCTCGTTTCATTTTCTAATTACAGAGTATATCAGTATAATCAGTGAAAGTGTGCTGAATATGCTGCCAATTTTCTCCTCACGATTCCAAGCTTCAACAGCATTTGAGCTCAGGCGAAAATGAGTTCCAGAGAAGAAGACCGGAATAACTTAGACTTGTTTTTAAATAGGTCTGTTCTAGGTATAATAACCTGGAGTTTTGTATAATTCTGGAATTCTTGGATTGAATAGTTTGTGGGGCTAATCTAGATACACTTTTTGCACGAATATTTCTGTACTGCTGGTAAAAATAACCCATATACAGTAGAGCTCCAACTTGAATGTAATCCGATTCTGTAAGGCTCGAGTATTCAGGAGAACAGCTTTAATGACACGTTTATGATACTGAATAAAGACTGCATTTGAAGAGATTATGTATGCCTTTAGGAGACAGGTAAATGGTTAAGACAGTCAGTCACCCCAGGCAGAATGGGATCAGATAATCACCCCAGGTGAAATTGGATCAGGCTTAGGAGAGCGTATAAACCGCCGTAGAGTACACACTAGATTCCCTGCGTGTGGTGTGTTGCTGGCACGTCATCCTTCCTGCAGGTGGGCAAGTTTCAAACGTGCTTTTGATGACATATTCCTGGGTTCCTGCTTGATATACTAAAACACACAATCGTCTTCCGAACTCGGATCGCAGGAGAACTCTGAAACAATGTCATCTGACTCGCGCAGCTGCACACGCATGCCATCTGACTGACTGATGAAGCACAACCTTTCTAAATGCTGTGCTTCTTTGCTTATCTTGCAACCGTCTCTGTACCTGGAGATCAATCAAGGCGGCAACATAGTCCTTCACCACTCCCGTGTCACAGCCTGTCACTGCTCTTTTCCATTGTGTGTTCAAGACCTATGTTGCTCACACAACTGGGATTCCGGAGTATGATGTCGCAGTCAGACTCATCAGCATGCAAAGCAGCTCAAGACTGTCTTAAACATGTGAAACGTGATACCCACAGTTATTTATATGCTTACTTGATGTGTTATTCGTTAATATCCTGTGTAATGCACTTTGGGCTGTGATCTTCCGATTCAGTGTCAAACAAGACCAGTTAACCCACTTCAGAAGCGTTTTTTCGTTACCAGCACTAACCTGTACAAGTCCTTATTTTTGTTGTTTTGCTCTTTCCTGATCATATCACGTCCCACTGGGTGGTTTTCTTTCCGTGTTTCACTCGGAATCGGAAGATCACAGCACAACGTGCGTTACACAGGATATTAGTAAACAATACATCAAGTAATAGTGAACTCGCGTTCCTCGGTGCAAGACGGGATTCGCCATCGTTGTTGTTACAGGGAAAGCTGGCTTCAGTCGCAGGACGACGACGGAGTTGATGCCTTCACTTGTAATTTTCCTGCTTGACACTGTGTCGTCAGTCAGCACGGCGTTCAGGGCCGTCTCCACAGTTGCTGGAAGTTCAGTAACTTGGGAGAAGAGAGAGAGAGAGAGAGAGAGAGAGAGAGAGAGAGAGAGAGAGAGAGAGAGAGATTGAGAGAGAGAGAGAGACATCAGCCCACATTCCTATAATTTCCATACAAAGAAAAAATAAAGGACAAGGTAGCACTGAAAGGGAAGAAAGCACTAGAAGTAACCCTTTTTCTATAACATGTTAAAACGTACCCACCCAATCTACGACCACACACACACACACACACACACACACACACACACACACACACACACACACACACACACATATTTGCCATTGGAACATGTTCAACTTGTCAGAGTTATGGCATTTGATCATGAACTAAGAAACCACAAGAAAGGGCATAATATAAAGATGAACATAGCACATTATTACAGAGCGTTCAAACGTGTCTTTGCTGTGCCAAAGTCTGTTGCTTTCAAACCAATCCAGATTTTCATATAGTCAGCACTGTGTTTCAGCATTGCCGTTACAGCCTCCATCTCCTGGCTAGTCTCCAGGCTGACCAGAGAGCCCCTTTCTGTTGGCATTGCGATTTCGCTTCGTGTCTGTAGATCTTTTCTGCTTTGCTGTAGATGTAGCATCTCCCTCCAACATCTATCTGCCAAAGAACATGATGGAATGGGGAAAGGTTAAAACAGCAGGGAATGGAATGGGTAAAGGTTAAAATAACAATGGTATATATATATATATATATATATATATATATATATATATATATATATATATATATATATATATCAAGAATACTACTAAAACGCCTAATAAAATTTTTAAAGTGCTCAACCCCTTGGGGAGCAACATCTGTTAAAATAGTATGGTAAAAAGGTATGTATATATATATATATACACACACACACACACACACACACACACACACACACACACACACGTGTGTGTGTGTGTGTGTGTGTGTGTGTGTGTGTGTGTGTGTGTGTGTGTGTGTGTGTGTGTGTGTGTGTGTGTGTGTGTGTGTGTGTGTGAAAGCATGGACTCATATCCAAAGGTAAATTTGAGAAGTTGCAGGTTCCCAATCAACACCTCCCCCCCCCCTCCCCCCCCCCCCCCCCCCCCCCCCCCCCCCCCCCCCCTCTCACTGTCTCACTGTCACTGCCCACATTCTTTATCTCTCTCATTCCATTCCCCTTCCTCCTCAATTCCATCCCCGATATACGTCGCTTCTCACCCTTGATAACTGTGAAGAGGCAATCCTTTCGCGCTAAATTTTTAAAACTCTCGTTTTCACGATGAGAAATCGTACCATTTGAATGAGATGAGCTATGGCGATAAAAAAATTATCCGGTATGTCAATATTTAGTGGGCAATAATCAATTTCCATAAAACATTGCTGTTTTCTT